>JAQIXC010000140.1:0-43839 GCA_034697605.1 Metabelba pulverosa
AAATTTCTGAAATCGGTTCAGTGGTTCCCGAGATATTCATCAAAACATCGATTTTTCAGTTTTGATCCATAGTGTATTTGTATATTATGTTAATTATAGTATAAACTAGCACTGTAAATTGCTCGTATATCATTAACAATTCAATTTATTGTTAAAGATTTAAAAAAGCAATATTAAAGATAATATCAAATTATTATAACCATTAAAGCTATGACTGATTCTGTTTAACGACTCTTGTAATGTGAAAATATTTTAATATTAAAAAATTATTACACCTAGCAATAAGTACTTTTATAACATTTAGCATTTTTAGTATAATACTTTAACAGATTCATAATATTTGAAGTGAAATTAATCATAAATTTCTATACAGTAAAATGTAAATTATGCTTTTAAGTATTTTAAAATAAAATTTATACAACTTTTGAACATTTTACAATTATTAAAAAAACAAAATTATTACTGTTTTTACAAAATTAAAATATGTTTTTAAATTTTTAAATATAAAATATTTAATGAAACAATGAATTTAAAACATAATAAAACTTTAATTAAACTTAAATTAGTATTATTTGAGTAGTTAATCGAATAGAGAGCAAAATGGAAGCCGAGGGTCCCGGGCCAGTGCAGGCCGCACCAAATAGAGACATGTTGAAAGCGCTGGGCTTTGATTGCGGCGAACAAATAAGTCATGGTGGTCTTAGTCGGGTTTACAGAGGAATATGCACTAACAGAGCGAATAAAAGCTACCCGGTCAGTTACCTAAACGCCTGGTTGAAGCCGTCGGGCGTTAAAAGCGTGCGGACGCCAGAGGGCCGGAAGTATTTCGTGGAGAAGTGTTTGGAGGGAAAGCGCTGTGCAATCAAAGTAATGGATGAGAACAGAGTCGCCGACACGATATACACCGAAACGCAAATAAGTCTTTCCCTTTCGCACCAGAATTGCGTCGAAGTCTATGGCGTTATCCACGACTCAGATAGAGGTTTGTATTACATTGTAATGGAGTTTCTGAACGGAACTGATTTGAAGACTTTGTTGAATGGATTAGAAGCCGAGGGCCGACGGATGGACGAACAACAGGCCATCGCATTGATTAACCAATTGGCGGAGGGTCTGCAGTACCTACACCGTCAAAGGGTGAACCATGGTGACCTGCACCCGGGAAATCTCAAGTATCACATCTCACCTCAAACCGGCTATTCGTGGAAATACGTCGACTTCGGTTTCTCCGCTCAATACAACCCAACCGACACTAAGGACGACATCAAAGACTTGGCGGCCGTATATAAACGCATTTTGGACAACTCGAACGTATATGTGCCGATTGCACATGAATTGTATAAAATTGTTGACAAAATGAAGAAACATAACGGCTATTCCAATATGGACAGGGTAGTTCTCGCACTCAGACAACACATCTAGAGGGCCGGCAGTGCTCATCCAATTCGATGTCCAATGTTTGGGACAATCGCTTAATTTTAATGAGTTATTAAATTTCGATTTTATATCAATTCATTGCAACGGTTTTCAGAGCTTTCGGCTAAGTTTGTACTCAATGCTGAGCAACCGATGAGCGCCAGTACTCCACACAAGACTAGCGGCACTTTATCGTCTGAATAATGTTTTAATGTAAATAAGTATATATTAGACATAAAATTTGATTTGCATTACGAGTTCGATGAGATGAGGGGCAAGAATGCCACCGATTCGCGAGAACGTAGTGCACAGTCCGACTCCAGTGCTCCGCACTATAGTCGCCAAGATTTCGGCCGTATATACGTAGAGAAGGGTATACGAGGCCGAGATGTTGCTCTTCCCGAATACTGTATGATTAGTTAAACTTGCTAATAACCTCTATTTTCATACGATCTACTAATTCTATCTAGTAACTCTTATTCTTGCAATCTATTTTACGACTAAATTAAAGACGATGTTTGCCTCTCAATTCAAAACTGTAACATTTCAGTTTGTCAAATTAGTGCTAAATCATATAATATGCAATCTAAATTCTTGATAAATATAATATAATGGTTACTTCCCTTACCATGTAAAATTATTTAAACGCTTTCTTAAAATTTAATCAAAAAATGAGCGGATTTTGAAAATACGTTTTAGGTTTAAGAAAATTAAAAACAGCTTTGATTTTAAACTTCAACTTATCGTTTAATTCTTTCATATAATTAATTACATAATTTGAAAAATTAAAACCAATTTTACAGTTAATTATTATGTCATTAGAATTCATTCAACATTTTTTTCAATAATATTAATAATAATTACATACAAATCGATTCAATACAATAAACTCATTCAAAATCTCATATTTCATACTCTCTTAACAAAAACTTTTGTCTTTATTTAATACAATTAATAAAAGATTTATAACTTTTTTAGCAATAATAATAATAATAATAATAGTAATAATAGTAATTAAAAACCAAAAACTAAACAAAAAATTATATAAGAAATTTAAAATTAAAAAACCCTAAAAATTAATAAATTGTTAAAATCAATGATTTTTATACTTTTTTTAAACTTTACATATCTCTCAAACATATATTGTTTTGTGTGTTTGTCTATAAATTACAAAAATATTCAGCTCTTGTTTTCATACATTATTTTTGTCATCAATTTTAAAATAATATAATTTATCTCCAATTTTAATACAAAACTACATTAAATAGATTTTTCTTCTTTAATATATTCAGAGAATAGATAATAAAAAAACGAAATTCTCTTTTGTTTTCTTCGCAATCAATGATTAATTAGAGGACAGAATATTCGTTAGTTTTTTTGTCAAATTTTTTGCTGATAAACGAATTTTAAAATTTAGATCCAATAAAAATTATGATCAGTAATGTTTAATGAGATTTTACATAGTTTACAAAAAAAGAAAACAGAAACTTTTTTATATTAATTTGTGTATAGTTTTCAATACTTTAGTAAAATTTTCGCAAAACTTCAGCAAAAGCTAAATATTTGTATTCCTCTCAAAAACTTTTCGAAGCAAAAAAATCTGATTTGAAAAACTATTTTTGTTAAATTAATTTCGGAAATTACTTTCGCAAACATAAGCATGTAACTTTCTTTTATATTAATGCATGACTCGATCATTCGCTCTCTATATATAACATTTCAAATGACATAAAACAGTAGTTATTAATCAAAAAATCACTTTTTTCTAAACTCATGTCAAAAACATAAAAATCTTATTTTTCAAAAAACATTTAATCAAAACATTTCTTTTGTCTGCAATAAATATAACGATTTTTTCCTCTTCACTAAACTCTAAATATTAACATCAAATGGAAACATGAATTGTTTGACAACTAATTAATTAGAATTTTTTGTTTTACAGTTAATTTCGATTTATCCGGAAATAACTTCTCAACTGAATATAGGGTTTCATATATTTTGTAATAAAAACCAATTTCTAAAATCAAATTAAATAATTGAATATTTGAAATGAAAATCTCACAAAAAATCGAATCAAAAACTACGGATAAGTTCTGAGAATATATGGGATTTTGTTATATCATTCATACGATTATATACTCACAGCTAAGCGATTGATTAAATTTAAAGAAATGCTTTAAAAACAAATACTTTTTTGAGATAAATTGTCAATTATTTTCCTGATATATCTATTCGGAAATATTTATTTTTTTATATCCTCTGATGTGATCTCGAAATGAGTTTAAACTAATTTTTCGCAAAAAAACATAAATACTTGTGATGTGAGAGAAATAGTGAAAAAATGCATTCATTTCTCGAAGAAAAAATTCAATTCCGAATCTGAACTATAATTTTACGAAACTATACATAAAAAGAGTGGAAAAAATCAAATCATTAGAAAAATTTTGTTTTGATAATCAAAAATCATGTGTGCGTTCAGTGAGTCATCTAAAATATGTAATCAAGAAATTTTACCCAATTTTTTCTCATAAAATATTAGACAGAAGTATTATAGTTTAGAAATACGATATTTTCATCACTTGTTTGACTTGGAAAGAGGGCCGGGAGAGTGTGCACAGAACGGGCACAGGCATGTCTGAAAGTAGGAAAGAGCAAGCTGCTTTTGGTTTGGTTTTGAAAATAGAAATTTGAATTCGATAATTTATCCAAGCAGATTTTTAGAACCTGGGCATTTTTGCAAAGACAGTTCGAAATTCGAGGGGTTTTTAAACCTGTGATCCAAATCATGAAATATGTAGTAAATAGTCTGATATATAAACAACTGATATATTAGTGAAATATCTAATTCAGTGTTTCGTTCAATGATATAATGATTTTCTAATTTGTTTTTGTAAAGAATGTATAGATTTTCGATTGCATTTTGAATAAAGTGTAGACAATATATAAATTAGTATTAAGACACTCAATGTGTGTGTGTTTTCTCGTCGAATGTCTTAAAATATCAAATAAGTCTCGAAATTGTGTTGTTTTTAGTTCTGAAATATTTAGACAATATATTTTGAAATACTTTTGCCGTTGGTTTGCGTTAAATATTTGAAATGAATTCATAAAAACCGAATCAGACGGGTATTGCATAGGGAAAGTGATGACTAATAATATGTTTCTTTTTATCTTCTTATTAATTTCCCGAATAAATTGCATAAGAAATTGATAATTAAATTAATGAAAATGATTAGTGTTTTTGGGACTCGAGAAAAATACACCTGTTCACTAGTAAATGTAACCAAGTAAAAATATTGTTCGTAAATGTTGGAAAATTTGGTAAAACATTTTTGTGATAATTGCAAAGTAATAATAACATAACAAAAATAGCTGATTGTAAACAGGAATTAAAAAGAATTTAAATAAAGGTCTAAATGAGTGCACGTTTTTGTAATAAATCAAAAGACTAGCAGTTGGTGTGAAAAATATTAGAATTAAATTAAAAACAAAAATTGGAAAAATACTAATCATATTCACAGATAATTTTTAAAAATGAAATTAAATTTGAAAAATAGCCTAAAAATCGATTGCGTTTTTCGGTGGAAGTACTTCGTGAAGAAGATAAGCGAATAAAATGAATAATAACTAAGTATTTATTGCCTTAAAATCAAAACACAATTTATATTAAAATTGTAAAAATTAATAAACAAAACAAGAAATTAATGAATGTTTTAGATTAGCAAAAACGAAAAATGAGAAAAATATAATAATTAGTGCAAAGATTTTTGTTTTTATATTGTTTTTTGTTTCATATTACTTGTCAATCAATTTAATGACTTTTTGCTTTAATGCTTAAATGTAATCGAAATATCAGTCGCGATGAAAGTTTTTAAAACTAATTAATTAATGCATGGTTATTCACAGATACAGACACTTAAGTTTATGTAAAATGATTTTTCAAACTTAAAAAATATATATATATTTCGAATGAATTTTGGGATTTGTTTTGTTATTTTCACCACTTCGTCAATGAGTCGAAAAGCTGCCAAAAATGGTTATTTAAAAGTGGTTTTCGTCGCAAAAATAAACGCAATTATTCTCTTTTAATCCGACAAACTGTCGATTTGTGTGTATTCTTGTTTCGATGATTACATAATATATAGATCACCGACTCGTTTGTCGCAACAAATATAGATTTGGATTCAAATTCAAAAATATATTTACTCTTTTGGTTCGCATTTTTATGCCGTTTTTACACTCATTTTCTCATCTTTTGGTTTGTCTTTGAGCGGAACACTCGCGTCCATATCGACGCGGCCTCCGAGCGCGTCGTACTGGCCGGCCAGGTAGTAGACATTGGGCGGGTCGTCGCCGAGGCCGAGGAGCGGGTTCTCGCGTCGCCTCTCTTGATATTCGGGCCATGAAATGACTTGACATTTGTGTGAAATGGTTTGGACGTCGTTTACATCGAAGTGCGATGACTCGAATAGCGCTCCCTTTCCATACAAATCAGAGAAATGGCAATAATGACAATCAATTAGTTTTGTTTAAACACTTTTCGCAGTTCTCCTAATTCTCGTTTAGCTATTATTTCTCTTCTAATCGTTTGTCTCATTACAGCTCATTCGCAAAGTTCCGGTTTATCACCGATTTCGCAGTCATTTAAGTTAAAACTAATCGAAATTATGTCTTATACTCAACTAATTAGTATAAATAAACACTCGCTTTGATCATCGAAACCAATTCAAGCAAAACGTTTAAATAGTGGTTCAGAAAAACAACTAAAAATATTTGTATTTCTGTACCGAATAATTGATATTTTATGTAATTCACAAATTAGTAGTAATTATTGCGAAACAAATCAAACGAAACACTAGTAAACCAACCCTTTTGTCCGCGAGGGGAACGGACTCGCCTTTGGTTTCTTCCGGATGGTAGAACCAGCGAACTTTGACGATCATAGTGCCGGAGCCCGTTTGCCACATCGAGTCTATGCGCCCGATGTATGGAAGGTGTGGCCGACCTATGGGTGCAATAAGAAGCAGACATTTTAGGCGTTAAGACTCATCAAACTGTTGATTGCAAGCACGACATTACCGGTGGACAAGAAGACGGCGCAGTCATCCACCCGAATGCGCTCCCGGCCCCTCTCGATCTCTTTATAATAGACTTTTCGGGTTCGGGAGCCCTTAGTACCGGTGCGTCGAATGAACTTTCCCGACCAGTGCCAGAGCTGTCTGTGGGGCAAAAAGGCGGCGATTTTGCTCTTCTCGTTCGACGGCATGCGTTCCCTCTTCTTAGGCGTGGGTGGACTGGCATTCTTGTTCGGGTCGTTCGTATAGCGCTTCCGGACGGGACTACTAATTGTGGAGAACTTTTCGCTCAGATTGGTCTGCAATCGTTCCAAAGCGCGTTGTTTTGGCGTCTTTTTGATGACAGCCTTTATCTGAACTTTTTCTTTCGATTTGTTGTTGTCGTCAGTCGTGTTCACAGAATTCGCGTTCGTATTGCAAGTGCTGTCAGTCTTTAGTGTTTGTGCGTCCGTGCCGTTCGACTCCTTCTTTTGTACTTCTTTGTCATCTCTGCTCTCTTTGCTATTGACTTTCAAAGCAATAGTTTTTGTACTCTTGACGTCGTTTTCACAACTCTTCTCAATGACGGCACTGCAGTTGGGAGAGTAGTCTTTGCAAATACTCCATAAACTCGTATTACTACTACTGCTGGCAATACTGTTCGTCTCTCCAGACTTCGACTTCTTGTGTTTCCGGCAATTTCGGTGATGACTGATAAGCAAACACAAGTAGACCGCACATGACATTCAGTTAATTGCTACATTTCTAATTTGCTTGGCAGGTTTAAAGCAAACATGATAGAATAGCAGACAGAATATTCTATCATTATATCTATGTACTGATAAATTACGCATGTTTAAAGTTATTATTGTATAACAAACATAGCATAAATAGTATAACTTAGCACAAAAATTTATCACTATTAAATAAAAATTTACTAATATAACTATTTCTTCACAAAATTGCGTTCAATTATCAAAAACTAGTGTTTTATTATCATTACTAAAGCTTTTGCCTAAAATCCTGAAGACTTAACACAATTCAAACTCAACTAAACGACTAAATAGAGTATAGAATAAAATGAATGCAAATCTCAAAGAGCGGCGAATAAAGTGAACAAAAGTGTTGGACTGACCGACAGTGATGATGCTTATGGTTGCGATGATGTCTGTGATGTCGATCGTCTTTATTGTGTTTCTTCTTCTTCTTCTTCAGGTCGAGTTTGAGCGACACATTAGCACTGGTAGTCGACTCGTGAGTCGCACCCACTTTCGCACTCTTACCACTGCTACTGATGTTACAACTCTTACTCAACTTATGCTTTGTGTGTAGTGTTGACTCCTTTTTATGCGAATCGTTGGCTAAACTACCGATCGATTCGTCATTCGCTTTGGACTTCGAATGCAGAGAATTGGCGACACATTCATCAGTCATAGACCTCTTGTCCTCGGCTTTAGTTACGTTCGAATTGTCTGAACTATGTTTTGCGTTACGACTCTCTTTACCACTAGAGCTCATGCGTCGCCTGCGCTCGAGATTCTTGAGCGGATCCGCATTGATCTTCATTTGCGGATATTCTTGCGGTAGGAGTCGAATGTCGTCGACAGATATGCGGCCGTTGTCTCCGTCGTCGAACTCGACGAACACTAAGTTTGGATGCGGTGACGAAGAGCGCACATAACCCGGATATAGGTGTCTGTATTGAGTGGACCAATAGGCGCAAACTCTTTGCCCCTCTTCTAAGTCGTCCAGTGATGGCTTCACCTATAGTCGGGCGAAAGCGTCGGTTAAATACAAATAATTGGTTTTCAACACAAAATGCAAACACAAACCTCACGAATAGCTTCCTTAAGCATCTCTTCCTGAGAGTAGATGATTGGCCGGTGCTGTCGCTCTCCGTGAAGTACAATACCGTATATGTCTGGCGCTTGTATTGGACATATTTCGCCCACATATAACAGGCCGTCGACTAACATAATTACATTGAGTTTTAAGTCTAAATCACTTTCAGTTAACTTCAGATTCAATGTCTGTGCCGTTGACTGACACGAGTCGAGCGTCGATGCGATCGAAGATATGGAAGACGTTGTCGAACAGTCCGACGACTGCTTTACTAATGCTTTTTGCTTTATCTTTAGCGGCTCTTCTATCGGCGCTATCGGTAACTGTTCTACTGGTTTAGGCGCCGGCGACTCGATTGGCGTTGTCTTTAATTCTGTGCTTATTTTTGTTTTCAATTCTATCGGTGTTTTAGCCGTCAATTCCGTAGTTTTAGTCTTCAATTCCGTTGCTTTAGTCTTTAATTCATTTGTTTTATTAGTCTTCGATTCCGTTGTTTTGGTCGTCGGTTCCGTTGTTTTAGTCTTCGATTCCGTTGTTTTGGCCGTCGGTTCCATTGTTTTAGTCTTCGATTCCGTTGTTTTGGCCGTCAATTCCGTTGTTTTAGTCTTCGATTCCGTTGTTTTGGCCGTCGGTTCCGTTGTTTTAGTCTTCAATTCCGTTGTTTTGGCCTTCAATTCCGTTGTCTTAGTCTTCAATTCGGTCGTGGATTTCGACTTATCGTCGATTATTGGCATTACTTTGTCAACGACTTTCTGTTCGACAATTTGTTCGTCACTTTCAGATACAACCAATTGTTTGGCAATAATCTCATCAATCGTTTCGTCCAATAACTTCATGCGCTTTTGGTCATACAATTCAAACGCCGGATCAACAAACTGGCGCTTCTTCTTCGCGCTATCGCTGTCCGCGCTTTCGCTACTTTCGGCGCATTTTTTCAATTCCTCACTAATTGTCTCGCTTTCAACGCCAGCCTCCGTCTCGTTCGCATCGACTGATTCGTTCGCATTAAGCGTCTCATTGATCGCGTCGTCGATTAGCGAAACCCTTTTGATTATACTCTCAATGCTCTCATCGATCCGTTTGTCGTAATCTGTTTTCAATTTCTTCTTCTGTTCCTCTTCTGACGGCTTTTTCTTTCTTTTCTTCACTTTCTTATCGCCACTAATCGTATCACAAGTATTGCTACTAAACGACGAACTAAACGAACCGGAAATCGAAGACAACTTCTTCTTCTTCTTCTTCTTCTTCTCCATTCGTTCGCCAATTGGCTTATCATTAGTCGAAGCGCTCGAATCGCAAACCACTCTTTGAATACTAGTTTTGTTATTATCACAGATTTGCGTCTTCGCCACACTCTTGGCCTCCATATTCACAGATGTCGTCGTATTTGAGACCAATTCATCACATTTCGACCCAATGAAGACGTAATGATCTTTCGGCTCATTATTGTTCGCATTCGTCAACTCCGAACTCAAAACACTTTTATCATTAATTGGCTTTAAATTGCTATTATTGGTCGAAATCGACTTAAACTTCTTATCGAAACTCTCTTTCCTCTTAAACTCTTTACAAACCAACGATTCCTTGTCTTTCGTAATAACGTCGCAAACGTTGGGATTAATAATAACATTATTGTTAACATTATTAACATCTTTAGCATTGGTGTGATTCGAAACAACCGAATCATTGATAAAAATTCTTTCACTTCTTCGCAAATTAACAAAATTATTCAACTCTTCCGTCGACTTCGCGCTCAACGGCTTTGTTCGTCTGTCGGAGCCGTCGGTCTGACAGCTGGAAGTCTTCATTAGTTTCTTAATATCACTGAAAAGCTCTTCGTTTTCGTCGTATTTGTTTAGGTTAGTCGTGAAACAGGACTCAGATCTCTGTCTCTTCTTCTGTGCAATCCATTCGTCACTCAATTCTTTATTCCCATTAAACCCGTTGGCCATTACACTCGAGTCGGCCGAATGGCGGCGCAAACCGCACGCGTCGGTACCCAAACGCTCTTCGCGTGACCGCTGCTCCGCCAAAGTGCTCAGCAATTGAAGTCCATTGACGGGCGAGTCGGTGGAGACGGCACTCGACGGACTGGACTCTTGACGAGCGGCAAACTCCTCGATCGAGTCGACCAGCAGATCGAGGCCGTGATGGTCGATAAACTGCATCACTGGCGCAGACTTGACCGGCAGTTGCGGCGGCTCTTCGGCAGCCGTCTCGTCGACGATTTGCAGTTGCATTGAGTCGCGGCTCGACTCGTCGTCTTCGTCGTCGACTCGGACGCAGGTATTCGACTCAACGGTCTTACGCCTCCGTTCCTCAAATAGCATAAGTTTGTGCCGCTTTCCGTCGCTGTCGTCGTCCTCTTCGGACAAATGGATCTCATCCATGTCGACCTGTGCGGCACAAGTAGACAATTGGCGAAACAATCAGAACATGTATTATGCAGTCATACATAGCGTAAACATAGTAATCACATGCGTCTCATAAATCGTAACATTTATGAAATATTATTTTGTTTACTGTTTTAATGAAATGTTTTTTTTTTGCGAGCCTTGAAATAATATATTGTTTGGAAAAAAGAACTGTATAAAATTGCATATTTTGCACTGCAAAAATAAAGTCACTATATATTAATCGACTAGTTTTCAGACAACTAAACACTAAATCTTAACGCACACTCATTTCGATGATTGCATCAAATCTACGAAACGAATTCAATATGAAATAACATAATGATTGTTTATATTGTAATTTAATACAATGTAAGTTTTGTTAAAATCATCGTTATATAATTACATTTAAAAAAGAATAATACAGTTTCAATTATTTTTCTAAACCAATACACAGAAAAATTAAACATGGTAGAAGTCTTAATAGAAATCAGTCTTAAAAAACTGAGAGAATAAAAGAATGCAATAATTTATAAGAAATTCTATTTATATTTATAATTCTATTTATAAGAAATACTTACAAATTATAACTTACAATATATTATTCTTAGCCACAAAATTATTCTTTGTTGTTTTAAGTAATCAAGCAATGTTGATTTAATGTATCAAGAGCATTAATTAACGCTATAAATTTTATCTTGCTTCGCTAACTTATAATAATTTAGCGCATCTTTCAAATTAATTAGGAATATAAATATTCTAATTTCATGGTAATTGAAAAAAAATATCCTGCTTGCTAATTAGAACGCGCGCACAGTTTTCGTAATCTCAATAAGAATAACTGTGTGAATTAATGTTTAAAAAAATCAATTTTGATTATTTATTTCTGCGAAAATTAATCTATAACAGAGCTAAAAATAGAATCTTGATCAAACTCTGATTTAGCTCGCATATTGACCAACGCAGCAATCTAGTTTGATGTGTATGTGTGTGTTGTGTGCGTGGGTAGAAAATTACACAGTTTATATGATTTATTCTCATTAATTTTTCAAAGCAAATGTTACAAAACAGTAGTACGATGGTAAAATTATTGCCGTTCGCTATAAATACACCGAAACTATCAATTAATTCATTATAACAAACAATTTGCTATTTATTAAACACTATTTGCCAAAAAGTACAGTGTATTCTAGTGATGCGGTAGTGAAGCCTATTTACAAAAATCACGGCTTTTCCGCTAAATGCTAGCATAAAGTGGAAATAAACAAATTAGCTTCAATTAAACAGTTTTGTCATGCATAAAATCTGCATGTTTAACCAGTAATAAATACATTTCCAGAAACTAATTAATAATTAATATAAAAACTCATAAAACAGAATAAAAGCCATACTATGTATAAATATAGAAAATAAAACTCAGTTTCTATTCAGCAATAATTGTTGTTTACATTGTATTATACTGAATAACAAATTCTATAATGCTAGTTCTTTTTAACAAAATACAACATGATATATAATAATACAGCTAGTAACAATAGAGCAGCTTTAGTGTAATTTCGTTATCATTTTTAAGAACTATATAAATAATTTATTTGAAATTTAGTCTTGCTCATAGCTTGAAAACACGAAATTCAAGTAAAAAGTTAATTAATTTATAAGATCATGATTTTGGATAGAAATTTGGTAAAGAATTTAAAATTCGCGCGTAAAAACTACCAATAACTAGAGGAGCTTTTAAGCGCTAATTTTAACTTCTTTACCAAATTCCTATCCAAAATCATGATAAATATTTACTACCAAGAAATAAAAAATAACAATCTATTCCAGTACATAAGCTTTAATTATGCATTAGTTTAAGTTTGAGTTTTAAAACGCAAACATTAAATTCAAAAGTACCCAGTGTAATTTACTCGGTTCAAATAGAATTAAATTAAAGTCATCGTTCGCTAAATAGCATGAAAAAAAAGTATTGTTATATTGTACAGAAAATTTAATTCAAAATTTTTATGACTACCGCCTATGGGCTTAATATTCCGGAAGACTTATTATCGCAATTTAGGCCAAATATACAGATAATTATTTGGAAATAATTCTGCAAAAAATCCTCGAATTTACATATAATTGTAATACTTTGATAAAAACAAAATAACAAATATGTCATATATTTTTGAATATTAAATTAGCAATTATGAAAGTATATTCAATGCGTATATAAATGTCAGTTGACTAGTTAATATCTAGAAAGTTAGCATGTTCTTAATATATAGCTAATTTATTTTAAGTATAGATTTTAAAATTATGAATAAAAATATGTAGTGTAAAACTAAAAACTTACTGGATACTATTTGAAATCGCAACGAAAATTTATTATATAATTAAAATTGGAATAAAATACTGAACAAAAAAATAAGCATGTCAAGTCAATTCTAATATACTGTTTTGATAAAAAACATTCTCAAAAATCAATAAATATGAAAAACATTGCTTGAATATTAGCTAAATTATAGATAAGTTTGAATAAATTAAATTTATTATTATATATATTATACATTTATAAACTATTAAATATTATAATAAAAACTATTGTAATAAAAAAATATTAAAAATCTATTTTCTGTATGAAATAAAATTTTGAAGTAAAAAATAGCATAACAATGATAAATTCTATCAAGAATATTGCGAGTAAACAGATCAACAACAAGAGAAAAAATGCCAAACAATTGATATGCATGTCAAAGTTTAAGCAAAGCAGTAAAAACAAGGTGTTTCGTATGCATTAATAAATGGCAAATCTATAAACAGTGTAGAAAATAGATTTGTCGGCGAGAATGCAGTCGGGAATTGATCGATACAAACGAGAAATTTTCAATTTATCACAATTTTCGAGTCGAAATCATCTCATTTTTCGGACATAAATTATAGACACAAAAGGCGTCAATCGATTCGTCGAATAAAAGTGAACTTAAATTTACATTTTCTGAAAACCATTTCTCTTTATCTCTTTAAATATTTATATTAAAAATATAGAGAAAAAAACAAAATTTCGGCAAAAAATAAAAACTTAAAACTAGTTTTTGCCTCGAATTAGGTTTTCATAACAAGTCGTCAATAAAATTGAAAACTTTTTCTAATCTAAACGACACTTAAGAAGCTTTTTGGGAGAAAGCGGAGAGAAAAGCAAAAATTAATTATAATTATCGGAAAAATTACGAATTTTTTGTAATGAAATAAATAATTTGTTTTATAAGAAATTGTTTTTAAGCGAAGCTTTCAATGCCTAATGAAAAGGTATGTAAAAGCAGTGATAAAGTTGTTTATCGTATTTGTGGGGAACAGGTATTTAAAGGCTTGAGGAGAGACATACCTGAGTGGCAGTTGTCTTCATGTTATCGCAGGTGAGCTCGTCGTCACTGATCGAGGCCTGACATCCGCGCTCGACGTTCACTGCACTCATGTTCGCATCGATTTGGTTCTTCTCCTTCAGCTGTCGATTCATTTTGCTGTCCGTGCCGTTCGAAAGAGTTGTCATAAGACTACTGCCGTTAACACAATTCATAACACGTGTGACGGGCGCTGTGGCCGCGATTTGAACTATTGGTGCGCTATTAGTCGTGTCGAGAATTAACGTCGAGGCCTGAGTCTGGCTTAAACTGGCGAAGAATTGTTGCGGTTGTGCGGCGCCGACGGGTAGTAATATAGTCGGCGGACTTGACTTCGACTGGTGTTCGCTATTCTTTATAGTCAGCGAAGGGATTATTGTCGGCTTCGGAGTACCCGTCGGCGTTGTCGGCAATGATGACGAGTTGCGGATCAGATAGAGATGGCCTGAAGTGAAAGCAAACCAATAGTTAAATACACAATCAAATGGAAAAACTCGTGAAATGCGTTCGGAATACCTGTCAGCGAATCTCTGGCCAACTGGTAGTCTCCGGTCAGAGAGAACTGCGAATTAGTCTGCATTTGATTATTCGAATTAAGCGCCGAATTAGCGGTCGGTTTAATCCAGAGTGAAGTGCCGGCCGGCGGCGAATCGGTTATAAGTATCGGACTGTTGGCCATCACCGGTAATGAAAGGGTTGGAAGTATTGGTTTGAGTGGTTGTGACGCGTTTGTGGCCGAATCGGACGGCGATTTGGTTTTCGGTGAAGTCCTCTGTTGTGCGATCGCTATACCGACGGGTATTGCGGCCGAAGTGGGTTTGCGAGACATTCGGGGCTTTTTCGGCAACGGTTTCGGCGCAGAATTGGCGCTGTTTTGCGCCGATTTTGGAATATTAGCCGCGAGTTGACTATTGGTCTCATTGTGACAATTCATGTCTAACTTTCTGCTGTTGATTGACTCGGGTTTGGTTTGTTGGCTCTGAATAAGACCCGAATTGCCATTATTTGCTGTAATCTTCTGCATAGCCTTCGTTCGACAGGGAATGACGGTTTGGGTCTTCGGATGAGTCGAACCGGCGTTTGTTATTCCGTCCATAACTGGCATAACACTCAGCGTTGACTTGACTGCTGTGGACGTCGTATTCGGGGCCGCATTTGTGTCCAAAGCGGGAATCGATTCGTTGGCCGAATTGGATGACTGGTTGACCAGTTTGTCGGTCAACGGCTTGTGTTCGCCGTTGATCTGCTTATTGAGTTTTGGCTTAACGATGGATATGGCGGCGTTGGCTGCAGTGGCCGGGAGGACGCGCACCGGGATGTCGAGTTCGCTCGGTTTGGGCGTCGGGTTGAGGACTCGATGAGACTCTTTGCGATATGACTGCAATTGCTTTAATTGAGACTCTCTTTTGGCATCTTTTGCTCTCTTAGTCGACTTCGAACTCGGGTTCGATTCGTCGCTATTACTCGCATTACTACAACTACTCGGACTACTTGTGCTGATGATGAGGAGGTCGCGGCCGCCACTGCCACTACTGGTGCTGCTGTTCGACGATTGGGAACCGCTTTCGATAACGAGATTCTTATCATTGAATTTGTCGTCAACGCGAACGTCGATAGCATTGTATTTCGGTTTCGGATTCAGTTCTTTAGTATTCGTAGTATTGTTTGCAATCGGATGACTGGCATTGGATTCGCCACTCAGTCGACGGCAATTAGGCACTGATTTAACTGAATTTAAAGGCAAACTCATATCACACTCAATCAGTTCGCGCTTCACGTGAGCGCCAATCGCTCTCAACCCGTTCGAGTCGGTCTCGAGTGGCCGCTCGTCAACGCGCGGAGATTCGCTGCCGACTCGAATGGTCGTCGGCTCAGCTGTCGATGACTCACGTCTCGCGACATTACGATTGGTTTTGTCGATTAGATCACTGTTTACTTCACTGCCATTTCGGACCACATTGTCGATCGTCTCTTGTAATCGCATTAGCGGTTCGACGCGAACCGAATGCTTCTCTTTAGTGGTCGTCGGTATTGATGTGATTGTAGTCGTAATCGTCTTCAGCGGTGACTCCGATTGCCGCTCAGGTCTCGAGTCGAGCGCCGGTTGCAGTTTAGCTGAATGTTTGGTATTACTGCTGCTCTTCTCGTTATGTTTCGACCGCTTTTCGATCGGTTTCTCAATAATATTCTTAACATTTTTGTCCACTTTCTCGATGTGTGTGTCATTGGAATTGCTTTTATCGAACGATATTTCGCTGAAACTCGTGCTAATCGTCTGACCGGCCGGTTGTAAACTGCAGTTCTGTTCCGTTGGCTCGCATTTAATCGACGGCGTCATCGATGCAGTGGTCGATGGCGTCGGTGTGTTATCACTTAAATAAGTCGGAGGTCTGTCCACACTTGACGATAATGACGGCGATAGCAGTAATGGCATCGATGACGGACTCAGAAAAGCTGACGACAAACCGGGACCTAATTCGGAGGCAATCGCAACACAAACCACACATTCGGTTAATCGGTTCTCGCATTCAATTCATATCTAACACACATTTCTCGTATAATAGAGAAAAAGTGCTTTCAATCAAAACATTTATTTTTGATGCTTTCAAACAAAATAGAAATAAAAGCCACAAATCCTAACATACATACGATTGACACATATATTAAAAATCTTAAACCAAATAAAATAAAAATCTAAACATAATTCAGGTTTAAGTGAAAAGTTTTTTCTTTTAAAAAGCTTTCGATAATAAACGCGAAAAAACTGAAAGTTAACTAAAATAAAAAAATTACAAATTTATAATAAAAAAGTTTTTAAGTGTTTTATCTAAAAAATTTCGATAAAAAGAAGAAAAAATTGAATTTAAAATTCTTTCGGCGATTCAAGCGCCGGCACAGAGAGAGCATAGAGAGGGTAAAGAGCGGCGCACTTACTGCTCGCATAGGGCGATGGCAACGATGAGACCCTCGGATAGAGCGAAGAGTACGAGTCGGGACTCGGACTCAATGGCGACAATGAATTTGGCGAAAATAGGTTATAGAGATGTGCATTCGTGTGGTTGTAGCTGACCGGCCCCGTCGGCCCGAATGTTATGCCATTCATCTGATGATAACCTGTGCGCCAAAGCAGGCAAACGTGAAGTCAGATTAAGTCAAAAAGTGTTTTGGAGCTAATGTTTGCGTTAGAAAAGACTTTTAGATTCGACCGCATATTGAGCGCCAAATACAGTAAACCAATCAATACATGCATTGAATTTAATTAAAAACTTTTCTATCGCCACAGAAAAAGTACACTGTTTTTAGAGATAAAGTTAAAAAGAAAACTTCAAATATTATCTTAACCTTCAGAGAGAGGTTTACAAACGATTTTATAACTGAATTAAAGCCTCAAAAAAAAAACTTATCATTTGATTCGAAGAGAGAGCGAAAAAATATAGATTAGAATTGACTGCAAAACGAGAGAAAATTTAAGCGCAAAAGCCATTGAATGCAACGAAAAACGATAAATACGATTAAAAGCAAAAACAAATGCAAATCGAGAGATAAGTTGTTCATCAGAAACAAGTTCGAAAAGTATTGATTCAAATTAATTAAATGCATAATCAGAATAAGTAATGCAAATTGAAAACTGAATTAAAATGTATCTAAAGATTCAAATTTCGAAAAAAACCTTTTAATTCAATGAAAGATTAACTAATTTTAAACTGCATAAAACCTCCTAAAATGCATTGCAAAATATATTTATAGAAATATCTTGCTATTCTAAATTGCAAATAGTTGATAGAATAAATAACTGGCGAGGAATTGGGTGCTAAGAGGGGTACTGAATGAAGGAATGGCTTAATTCGAACGAAAGCACAATTCATAAATCAAATGCTTAACTGAAAAGACAAAATAATTTGCAATAATTTATTCGTTTATAAACCCAATTAATGCAGACCTCGTGTTGGTATACATCATAGAGACTGTATAATCATATGCGGCTATCAAGTGCAATTTTCGAGAGAATTACTAGCCAACACTTAGTTGGGTGCAAAAACGCAGCCCTAAAATAGTCTAATAATTCAAATAAAAGCAGAAACGTATGGAAAAAATTTGCATAAATATGAGAAAATAGTATAAAACTAAGTGAGAGTTCGTACGAATGCATGAATTGATATAATTATAGCGCAAAAAGAGTCGCTTCTAATCGTTGGCCAAAGTGTGAGAAAAGAACTGCGAAATAGGTTTCGAAAAACACATATAATTTCATACTTTGTTGTGCTGTTAATGACCAGTAAGTGCTCGGCGAGAGCGGTGATGTAGGCGTCAGCGCACTGAACGGGTTGTAGTACATGTCGGGCGGGTAGGCGAGGCCCGCGGCGTAGCTGCTGGCCAGCGGCGACGAGAAGGCCGACGGCAGATGTGCGGCGCCGGCGCCCGCGTAGCGCGACATATACGAGTAGGGGTTGATCGGCCCGTACGGACTGAGCGGCGAGTAGGGGAACGGCGTCGACGGCGCGGGCGTCGCGATGTGACACCGGCTCTCGTTGCACGAGTCGCCCGTCAGACTGATCGGCGTCGCGCCCGACGAGTCCATCGCACCGTACGCTCGCTCTATGGCTACTGTTGTCCTCTTCTCTCGGAATAGACTTTTTTCTCGAATACTTGTCGTCCAAATAGTCTCTTATTTCACATTTGATTTCTCCTCAAGTCTTAGGTTTTTATCTTATTTTTCGTATTTTTAAACAAAACTTTTCCTTCAATTCCGTAATGTTTTCTATCATTTGTTTCTTCTTTTCGTCAAAAATAAAATTTTTGTTTTTAAAGTTATATTAATTTGATATCAATTGCGATGTTTTTGCGCTTATTTTGCATTAATTATTACTGAAGTGAAGATTAAAATCTCAATTGAATTGTCTTTTGGTTCACATCTTCGTTCGCTGTTGTCTTAACTCATTCTCACAAATAGTTTCGTTTTGTTTCGCTTTCTTTTGTCAGACAATTGATTCAATAAATTGATAGAAATATTTGTCTTACTTTTGGCCGAATTGCGAGAAAATAAGCCATTATTTCCTTAAAAGACTGACAGAAAAAAGAGACAAACGATTAATGAGTGAATCGATGAATGCGATTGAATGCAATGTTTTGCTAAATAATCGGCAATTAATTTCATTCAAACGACAAATGCGTTATTCAATATGAAAACACAATTACTAATCAGTTATTTGTTTGCATTTAATTGATATATTAGATAATTATTGTAAATCAAGAAAAACAAACGCTTTTCCGAGAATATAATCACTTAATTGGAGAAAAATAAGGCAAAAGTATTAATAGTTTTGTTGTTTTTGCGTTCGTGTGATAAACAAATTGCAGCGACAGTTACGGCGAAGTCTGCAACACATCGCCAATCGCTTCAAATCTATCCCAACATTCGCTTAATTACATTACAAATTCATATTCTCATACGTAACGCAGTGTCGCAAACAAAACAAAATTGCTATTTATTTAACCCAACTATTCGTTTCAATCAATTAATCCGTTTTTATCGCTAAACATATGCAGAAAGTCGAGCGAAAAACAGCACTTAATTGCAAATTCAGACATCAATAGAAAGGCGAAAATTTTATTTACATTTTTGTTTTGTTGACTCTTCGCGTCGACAAACAAATCGGAATCAAACAAATCCGTAGTATCTCTTCACATGATTTGTTGCACAAAAATATTGAAAACACAAAAACCAAACGAAAAAAACCGAAAATTTATTGCAAAAACAAAATTATGTTTCGAAGCAATGCTTTGCGAGAAATGTCGATTCGGTCGGGAATTGGCGTTAATTGCGGTGACAATCGACTGTCCGATCGATTGGTTTGACTGTCATTGGCGACAATTGTCGCACATTTGGCGTCGGAATCGCGTTTTCGCGTTAAATGCTCGCAATTGTTGACAACAACACAAATGAAGAACTGTTTTCTCGTTTCGAGTGTTTGTTCGCGTCGTTTGCAGTCATTTCTGCACTTCTCTCCACTCTTTCACTCAATTCAAACCTAAAGCCCATTCTTGTGACGCATTTGCGTTCGCATTGCAAAGCCATAGTCGAGAGGAGAGGATGAGTCCAATATTGGGCGACCAGACACTCGACGACTCACTGCCTCTCCACTGCCTTCCACTGCCTCTCCACTGCCTTCCACTGCCTCTCCACTGCCTTCCCTGCGATCCCCAGACGAGCAATACGTTTGTCAGACATTTTGCTTGTTTTACATTTGCATTATCTAATCATTACTCATAATAATGCTATCTCTTCAGCGACCACTTCGTACTATTTGTAGTACACGTTTCACGCGTACGCCGGTGTGCGGACAGCGATATAAAGCACTGGTTGTTCGGTCGCTATTCCGTCACCTATTAGTGAACAATTGGTGGAGAAGTGAGAGTAAACAAGAGTCGGCGCTCATTGGCTGTGCATTACTCAACGATCGAGTGCTCGAGTGTGTGACGCAATGGGCGCTCAGCCAGAGCTGAGGCCAATGCGAATACAGTGAATACAGTGAATACAGTGAATACAGTGAATACAGTGGCTGATAGAGTTGGTGCCAAAACTTGTTTGGCCCGAAACACTCACACATACAGACACTCACACAGACACTCACACACAGACACATGCACTGCAAACGCGTACAAAACATCGATCACTCGGTCGAGAGTGTATGAGTGTATGAGTGCCAGCAGTTCGCCACTCATATCGCCGCTCGAACTGCGCTTTTATGCGATTTTTTATTTCTATTCGTTTTTAATTTTTGAGATAAACTCAAATTTATAGCGCAATAAAAATCGCAGTAAACTGTTTGCCATTATTTGACGCGTTTATACTTTATTTGCCATTCTGTGCCATTCTGTGCCATGCTCATTTCTGCCTACTTTCCTCAACAGATTAGACATATTTTTAAGAATTCAAAAGTTTTGCTGGTTTTTATCACCAAGTCACTTTAACTTTTTACCAGCTAAATAAACTATTTACTTAATCGATAAAAGTATACAATATAAACAAATATTTGAAATATTATTTCTAAATTAGTGGATGATAACATTTTCACCGAGTTCAAGTTCTTAATTTTAAATCGATTAAAACTTTGATTAAACTTATTTTGTTTTTGTAAAACACAAATTGAAGCAAAAACTACCAATTTATTCAAAGTTCGCGTTTAATGTATAATTAAGCAAGGCAAAATAAATATGAATGATTCTGTATACTTCGAGGAATAATTCATAACAAATAAATAATTTAACAGTTATTCTATACTTCGACTGCAATTTGCATAAAAATATGTTTGTGCATCTAAATATTTAATAAAAGTTTTAATTTAGGCATTGAATTCGAGTATTGGATTTAAGCATGCTTATTTATTTGCCAATTACTTGCTATAATACGCAGATATACTGTATATGTGTGAGACGTACGGCAATAAAAGTAAAAGATTATGAAAAAGTTGAGACAAATTGTTGTGAATATTATTGCGACAAAACATGCGTTGAATAACTAATTAGATTACGTCTGTATTAAAAGATTGGATGAGATAACCTAATTCGTTAAGCATGCCAGTTTAGTGCTTTGTCAGCTAGTTGCATCTAGCACGTATTAAACCAATTGCATGTAGCGCAAAAAGGTCCAAAACTCAATTTGCCAAGTTTGTTTTGCACAGACAAATGCATTGACGCGTTTTTCAATGGGTTTTTGAAGTAGAAATGTAAACAAAATTCAAAACTATGAACACCTCATGTCTGCGCTATTGAGCGGAAAATGTGTTGATTTCGCCTTTTATTGCAATTATTACAAACATTCCGATTGTTTTAATTGCATTTCAATATCGAGTATATGATTGCAATTTGTAATCCCAAACACGTTTGAGTCGAATGGCGAACGCGTCGATCAAAAGCGACTTTTTGTCGGCGAATCGTATTATCGATAGCTATCCGGCGGTAAGCGAACGCTATTACGAACTGAAGTACTACAGGAGTGCCGACGAACCCAATTGCGATCAAACGGTTCTCTTGCACTCCAATCGGTATTTGATTTTATTGTTTTATATTCTTATCGCAAACCCTATTAATTGTGTTGTTTCGTAGCGTTTGTGTAGTGACTCTATCGCCGAACAACGATATAATCAAATACAAGAAATGCATCAAAAATATTGACTTCAATATCAGTGATGCGATGAATCGGTTGGAGAACAAGGTTTCGGGAAAATGGAAAAAAGTTTGCATTCATTTCATAATTTTGTTTAATTTCCAAATTAAGTATTTTTTAGCTAAAGTTTTATTTCAATTGACTGAAAGGGTGGACAGAAAGTGACGCCGGAGTCGGTGTTATGTCGGGTCGAGTGCGACGACAACACAGTCTACGACATAAAGGCCTGTATTAACGGCACGATTGTTGAGATGAACACGAAATTAGTCGATAATTACGATTTGCTTAAAGAAAAGGTGTGTTTAATGTCTAAAAGCGTTTGAATGTTTGAAATAATTGTTGAAATTGTGTTTGTGTTCGGAAGCCGTGGTCTGACGGATATGTAGCCATTCTTCTGCCATATCGGGGCAAACATGGCTCGGAAAAGGAGTCGCTCTTGAGTTTAGACGAATACAACAAATTGCTCGCAAATGAGCCCAAAGTTGAATAATGTTTTCATGTATTTATTTTTCTAATTTTATTACTGTATTTAAGTTTTCTATTAAAATTAAAAACATTTATTATAACTTGTTTAAACTTTATTTCTTAATTAGTTTTATGTAATAATTGTATGATTGAATAAACAGAGAGTTTAAATCTGATAATTACTGTACAATTGTATGAATAAAACATAACTTTGTAGTTACTTAGAAGTTTTTTGTTATTGAAGATTAAAAATGCAAATAACTTTGTTTTGTTGTTGATAGTACTTGATAAAAAAAGTTACTGCAATTTTAATGGAAGATAATATTTAAGAAACTTAGAAATAAAATGCAAATTATTTTATGTATTCGTAGATTACATTCCATTTATAGTAAAATATATATTTTTATACTCATTAATTAAAAAGTTACAAATTTGTAAAATGTACGTTAGTTTTATAGTTATTTAGAACAATTGTATAGAATTACCTACACATGTGTATTGTAAAGAAATTCTTACGTTTAACACGAATTTTGATATGTATTAAACAAATAGAAAATTATTATATCTATTGCATGATTATCTAATATACTGTAGTTCTGATATATAAGATAATTAGTTAATTACTGCTATAAAATGTGCAGATCTTTGTACACAAATTCCAATTCAGTTAAGAATTGTTATTTTGAAAACAACATTATGGAATGTTAGTTGTCGTTTGATTGAAAAAGCTTTCAAGTCGAAGTATCATGAACAAATATTCGGTTAACCCGAGCTCAACCGCACTACCGACGGGCATAGGCGAAGGTGGCGTGCTTCATTGGGCTGACTATTTAGTTATAGCATGCTATTTTATCGGTATTATTGGCGTTGGCTTTTGGGTATAGTTTTTAAAATTATTAAATGTAAAGTCATAAATGATTTTCATACCAACATTTAATTTCATGTATCATTAATGTCTTGTTAACTCAGTCTTCGCGACGAAGTGAAGGCCATTCCGTTAGCGGATATTTTTTGGCCAACAGAAGCATGAATTGGATTCTCGTTAGTATTTACTGTTCAATTAAAATTATATAGTCTATTTATGCTAACTCAATTTACAGGTAGGTGCTTCCTTATATGCCAGCAATGTAGGCTCTGGTCTATTTGTAGGTCTGGCCGGCTCGGGCGCCAGCAGTGGTATTGGAATTTCGTCCTTTGAGCTCAATGTTAGTCAAATGTTTTGATTTCAAACAAAAAGTTTTACAAATTCTGTACATGTTGATTTATATAGGCAATGTATATCCTGTTGCTTCTTGGTTGGTTTTTTGTGCCGGTTTACCTATCGTCGGGCGTATGATGAAAATTTTGCACTTGTGTAATAATTAAATAGAGTGTTAAATTAGACAATTTGTTCTAGGTGAATACAATGCCTGAGTATTTGCGAAAACGTTTTGGCGGTCAGAGAATACGGGTTTATCTCTCAGTATTGTCGCTATTATTGTATATTTTTACAAAAATATCGGTAAGTTTATGCAATATTTAATCTTACAAATAACTATTTTTTGATAAAGCAAATAAAACTAGAAACTTATTATTATTTGTTGCTTTGTTGAAATGTTTACACCAAACAGGCTGATTTATATTCGGGCGCATTATTCATCAAACAAGCCATGGGTTTAAATATGTATATATCGGTTGTAATTCTGGTCGGAATATCAGCCGTCTTTACAATAGGCGGCGGTTTGACTGCAGTCTGTATTAAAAGTTTAGTTTTATTTTTTTGTATTAAATTAACTGTTTGTTTGTATGCACTCATAGGTAATGTGGACTGACTTCGTTCAAACAGTCTTGATGATTTTAGGCGCTCTTGTTCTGATGGTTTTGAGTAAGCTTAAATTTGTGTGATTCTAAGCATCTCATAAAAAGTGTTTTAGGTTTGATAGAAGTGGGCGGTTATGACAACCTTATGAAAGCGTTTGGTTCCGGAGCTGAGCCAACAAACGAAGAATATAAGGCTTATAAAGACAATTGCAATCCAATCAACAATACGTGTGTTTCTTGCAGTGCAGTCACCAAATACTACGAACATTTGTTTCGGCCGGCGACGGATGAAGAGTTGCCCTGGACTGGCATCACATTCGGGCTGACTGTGTCGGCTGTTTGGTGCTGGTGTACGGATCAAGTAAGCTTGCTAATTTGATAGAAATTCCGATTTGGATTAATTGATTGATTGATTGATTAGGTTATAGTTCAGAGAACACTGTCGGCGAAAGACGTGTCGCACGCGAAGGCCGGCTGTACTCTCTGTGCTTTTCTCAAAGTTATTAATTTATATTTAATGGTTGTGCCCGGAATGGCCGCCCGGGTGTTGTGGCCGAGTTTAGTATTGTATTTAATATAGATTTTTATTAATAACTAAAAGTTTGCATTAATCCATAGACGAGATCGGGTGCTCTAATCCAGACAAATGTGAAGAGATTTGCGGTTCAGAGAAGGGCTGTACAAACATCGCATATCCTTTGCTTGTATTGCGATTAATGCCAAAAGGTTTTGCATAATCTTTTAAGTGTTTACTTGTTTTTCATCTCATACAGGATGAAATTTAGTTTTTGCGTTATATTTATCTAAATACTATCTAGCATAATTGCAATTATTATCTCTTACTATTTTTAAAAGTTTGGAATGAAAAACAAAATTACTTAAATCTACAAATATCATAACTTAAGTATTTCTTAGTAAAAATAAGTCCATATTATTATGTATGACATTGTGTTTACTATTCGAGTGAAATGATTGATAAGAATAACTAAAAGCGATAATTGTTTTGCAACTCCAGGAGTGACGGGTCTGATGCTGAGCGTAATGATGGCGGCGCTCATGAGTTCGATTACATCGATATTCAACAGCGCGTCCACTCTATTCACAATCGACATATACACCCGATTCCGAAAGAGCGCCGGCGATATCGAACAGGTGATAGTGGGCCGGCTGTTCGTCTTGGTTCTGGTGGCGCTCAGCATAATCTGGATCCCTATCATCCAGGCGTCACAAAACGCCGAACTCTTTCACTACATCCAGAGCGTCACCTCATACTTAGCACCGCCTGTTTGCGCCGTATATGTATTGGCGGTGTTCTGGAGCCGCATAAACGAGCAAGGTGCTTTTTGGGGACTAATGCTGGGTCTGGTGATCGGTATAATTCGGTTCGCTTTGGAATTCTCGTATTCAGTGCCGACGTGTGCATCGGGCGAACCGGACTCGCGACCACTCATAGTCTCGAAAGTGCATTATTTGCATTTCGGGGTTATTTTGTATCTAATTTCCACTTTTGTTACGATTCTAATCAGTTTATTGACTAAACCAATAGATGAAGACAAGGTATGAAAACTTGATTAGATTACTTGCAAGATTCTTTCTACATAATCGCTTGAAAGATTTAAATGTAGCATGCTTTTATTACAAGAGTAATATATTTTATATTTGTTTAATCTAACAGTTATATCGATTAACATTCAATTCGCGATTCAGTGAAAAAGTTCGCATTCCGTTGGACTGCGAGGACGAGACGACTCGAAACAGCGATTCCGCTCATGACTGCCAAACCGGAAGCAAGAATTTGAAGTTAAATAAAATTCTGTCCACTATTTGTTGCTTCGGATCCGACAGTAAGAGCGATAATACAGTGAATGGAAGAGACATTCAATTGAATGAATGCGAAGAAGCGCTTAAAAGTGCGAACGCGGCTAAAGAGACGCCGTTTTGGCGTAAAATCAATAACTTTTCGGCAATACTTGTGATAGGATTTGCGTCCTTTATTTGGGGCTATTATGCATAAAATTCGTTGATTTGTAATTTTCACCAAACATTAAATTATGAAATTAAGTAAATTGTAATAAATTGTAAATATAAATAATAACTTAATATAGGAATGTATGGTTCAATTTAATGACTTGAAGACTATGAGACAAAGAGAAGAATTATTAATCAAAATTTTGAAGTCAGTAGAAGAGTCGAGACAAGTCTGATATGAATTTACAAATACATTACTTTCTATTATTTAATTATTACTCAATTAGAATAATTATTCTTCAATTCATTGCAATTTATATAATTAAAAATTAATATAGACAATTAGTATAGTATAATTATGAATTTGAACCTGACAATTTCGTATAAAATGCAACCAATTTAACGAACCATTAACTCATTAAATAATTAACTGCTCATTCATTACGTTAGTCGACGACTGAAATGCAAACTGAAATCAGTTTTGTTTAAGCATTGATTCAATCGTAATGTTAGACAAAGACATACAAACAGGCGTTAAATACACTGAAAATATTCATAAATTCTGTCGTTTTCTCGTTTGGATTATTTATTAAAATTCAGACTTATTATACATTACTTAAGAAATAAATTAGTAACATAAGAAGGTATTAATATTAGGCAATTTTTAAAATGCGATGAGGCACGGCACAGGGCACAGTTGGCTTTAATACCTAGGACAATAATTGAAATTTGAAAATAAAAGTTTTAAATAGTTACATCAATTGTCTTATATTTGATATTCAAATTCTTAAAAGTTTTAAATCTTTTATATAATTCAATTATTGTTATTAAAAAATTGATTTTTCAAAGCAAATATGATAAGCATAGCATAAATAAGCATTTATGATGCACTTATAAAATGTAACCATGCTTAATCAGCCTAATGACGAAAATTTAATTTGCATAATTGAAACTTTTTAAAATTATAATATTTTTGTAAAAAATGTAGTTAATGTAACATTTAACAAATATTTATAGATTTGAAAATATTACCAAGCTTGTAAGATTTATACAAGCATATGCATTGTTTGAAAATTATATTTTTATATGAAATAATTAAATAATTTAACAACGCATTAATATTTGGTATAAATTTTTAAACATTTTAAAATAAAACAAAATGATTTAATTTGAAACAAAATTAGAAACAATTTGTTTAGTATTGATATTGAAATCGAAAGCCGAACACAAGCAGAGGTTGGCTGAAGGGATGGCAGAAGGGATGGCAAAAGGGATGGATGAAGGCGTAAAACTCGTGGAGGAACTATTCCAAGACCTAGAGCTGACACCCGAACCAAACAGGGAACTGCTCGAACAGTTAGGGTTTACCTGCTTTCAAAACATGATAGGATCGGGTGATTATGGCCGGGTGTATGAAGGCGTGTGCAACAACAAGGCACGCAAAATGAAGGATATGGTTGTCATTCAGACCCCCGGCGTCTTACCCCCAATGCCCCGAACTTATGGCTCTTTAGCCGGTAGGCAATGCGCCATCAAATCGATGGACCAGAACCGGGTGTCGGGCACTATCGAGAACGAGATCTCCGCGAGTGTGCGGCTGTCGCACAAGAACTGCGTCGAGACATACGCCGTCTTTCACGACGTGCCGACGGGTTTGTATTATATGGTTCTCGAGCTCCTCAACGGAGCGAATTTGTTTGACCTTTTCGGCCAATACAGGACTCAGGGCCAGAGGTTTGTGCAGCAGGAGGTCTATGACCTGTTTCAGCAGTCGGCCGAAGGTCTTAAGTACCTGCACAAGCAGAGCGTCTACCATGGTGACATGAAATTGTCGAATCTCATGTTCCACGACATAGACGGGCACAGAGTCTGGAAGTACATCGACTTCGGACTCTCGACCTTTAGTGGAGACTCGGATGCGATTCCAAACGATATCCACGGCTTAGGAAAGATCTTCAAAGCGGTTCTCGACGAGTCCGCTCTCGAAGATATCTTGAAGTCTGATTTGCAGAACGTTTCCGCCGACATGACCGGCAAATTTACGACCAGCATGAGCGGGGTGATCACAGATCTGACAAAGGCCTTCAGCGGCGGTGGTAACCCCTATTGTGCCATTGCATAGTCGCTGCTCTATACTGTAGCCGCGACTCAACTTCAATCAAATATTAAATTTTCATTTCATATCACTTATTGTCTAAAAATGTCTATAATCTATATTTAGTTATAATTTAATATTAGTTTCATTACAAATCAAACGAAAGTATTTGCTTTCCCTCTTCAGTTCAATCAGTTTCGAGGAATACATTCCGAAGTTTGAAATCTTGAACCGATTTTACTGAATATAAAAGTGATTTTGAATATACAAATACCGTAATTATCGTAATTTTAGTTTTGTTTCTCTCATTTATTTAAATCTTGTTAAATGCTTGACTTTAGGATCACCACAGACTCCGGTGCACAAGTGGACAGTCGACTCGATTATTGGTGCAAATGTTTCAAAACAATGTTAATCGACGAGAGGATTAAAAACTAAAATAAGGCAAAAGATTGCAATGATTTTCATTAAAAAATGATTTTAAAGAATTTGGATATTATTCGACCAATTGTTTCGACAAAAAGTCTATAAAAATTGTTTTTTTAATTTGTTAATTAAATTTCGGCACAAATACTATGTCTATACAAATGCAGATAAAGTAAAAGAAAAGCAAAAATTTTTGTTAATTACATAAACATGAAGTAAAATTGGAAAAACAATTGTTTTATCAAATGAGGACTAAATGGGGGATCAATTGGCGTCGAGGAGTCGTTGTAATCGCTCGATCTGCTCGAGTAACTCGTCCTCTCTCGACAACTTCTCCAACTGTTCCCTTTCGAGTGACTTCTTCTCCTTCGCCTTCAATGACTCGATTTCTTTCAGCTTTTTCTTCAAATTGCGTAACCGTTTCGCCGGTTCGGTCGCCAACGGCTGTCCGCACTCATTGCGAACGACCGGCTCTTTACTGTCTTTACTGCCGCCGCTTTCGCTCGACTTCTTCGCCGTTTTGTTCGCATTAACCGCACTATTCGTTCGGCTCTTCTCCTCAACGGTCAGCGCATTCATCGATTCACTCAATATCTTCACTTCGGGTTCGGCCTTCGCTTTCGACTTCTTCTTCTTGGTATTCGAAACAGTCGTCCATTCGTTGTCTACCGTCAGACCAGTGGACAACTTGAGTGCCGGCGAAGGACTCAGTGCCGGCGCGTCGTCTAATCCCACTCTCGTCTCCTGTTTTCGAGTCAAACAAAACAATACATTAATTCAATTAAACATCGATCGCAACGACTGCCGGAAATATACGTAAAATACAAAACAATTTAATCATAAAATAAAACTTAAAAACTGATTAAAACAAGTATTTTAATATTAGAACAACTTTGTATACAGAACAATTTAGAAATTGATTGAAATGGAGTTAAAAAATCAAATAATAGTGAAATCAATTCATTGGAAATAATTAAAGATTTAGTAAATCGAGAGTTGAGTGCAAAGAGTGGCGGAAAAGCGGAAACCTTTTTGAGGTTATGGTGCGGCGCGAGGCCGACGACGCCGACGCTGGCCCTGTCCTGTTGCCACTGCTTGCCTTTCGACATATAGATGGGCACCTCCTCCTGCGGCACATACCCGTCCTTCACCCGCCGCTGCTTACGCCAACTGCCGTCGGGTCTCTGCGACGACGCGATGTATTTACCCGTTTCGTCGGTTACGTAATTCGACATAATTTGTGCCGAAAATGCGATGAGAATTGATGTCAAGAGATGTCTTCAGATGTGTTGAGATGTGTTGAGATGTAAATAGATTTGAACTAAAATTTTCGTTTAATTACAATAAAATAAAATTGAATTAATCGCCGATTCGACGCCAATATTGGTATCAAACTGTTAGGCCGTATCACAAAACGAGTGTTAATTGAATTGTTTGTCGAAAATATTGACTTTAAATAAATTGTAAAAATATATATAATTTCGATAAACTATTTAATTTTCTTCATTCGGTTCGGCAAATGAGTGGCGCTTTTGCCGAAATCGCGGCACTAATTGTCTTTCGATTCGTTTGATTTGGTTTTAAAAACGCTTTTTCACTGTTGAATGAAAAGCGTGTTATATATGCCTACGAATCGGTGTTTGCGATCAACGCCTTAACTCTCGCTTACGCTTCCAATGCATTCGCTATTCATTTCTATACAATCTTTTCGATTCGAGTTAACGCTCTTTTCATTCTATATATTCTCCGTAACTAATGGTTACAGTTTTTAACGTAAAGACTAAGCGCTAAATCTAAATGCAACATGATACTTTGATATGTTGTTATGCTGGTTAAGATAAAACACTTCGTCAATAGTAGCTAGTTTAAAAAGTAAATTAAATTTTATTATATTATATTATATTATCATTTGCTATATGTAGCGAAAATGCTACATGCAATATTTTATTTAATATTAAAAAAGTAACCAGAGCTATGTTTGACTTATGTACTTAACTCTACCTTTATGCAAATATACTTTTATTAATATTGCTTGGTTCTAGGCAACTATGTTCGAGGTTAATTGTTCACATTATGTTAAACTTTGATAACTATCTTATTTCAATTTTTAATTTGCAACAATAAATCTAAAATATTTAACCATCTTGATACATCTTGTAACTATCTTGGTAAAAACACGCTTAAATGATGTTTGTTATTTAGTTTGAAAACAATTGTTGCCTTTTGTTGTCATTTGTCGTATCTTTTATCACTTGTTGTCTCTTCTACCGAAAGCAGCGAAAGATCCCGTTTGAGAGCCCGTGGGCGGCGGCGGCGGATCTAATGCCAATCGTTATCCAATTAGATCCGCCGCCGCCGCCCACGGGCTCTCGAACGGGATCTTCCGCTGCTTCCGGCAGAAGAGGTCGGACCGGAAATCTGAACAATAATTGTTCGATTAGTTAGGATTACAATCATGTGATTAAAAATTTCGAAACTAAGAAATTCGATTATTTTAACACTTAATTTATGACTAATGCTTTGATCATGATCAAAGACTAAACTTTTCGACCGTTTTCAATGTTTAAACTTGTTAAAAGTTTAATATTTTGTATCTGAGCAAAGTTAGAAATTTATTATTTGATTATCTGAGTAATATTTTTAATTAAACTGAATAATTTTCAAATATTAATCAATTCAACTGTACATTAATGCTCAGAATAAATATTTTCTATAAAAAGTGTAATTTTAAGCAAAGCTAAAGAGTAAATATATTGACACTGAACAATTTGTCTGAAATAATTCTTATACAACTTTGGTTGAATACCAAAATTCAATATTGTTTTAAACAAAAATTTAAAACTAATCACTAGTAATCAGATACAAAAAAAAAAAATAAAACTTTTAGCATGCCTAAATATTGAAAACGGCCGAAAAGTTTAGTCTTTGATCATGATAATCTTCATGTGTAAAATAGAACGGCACCTGTAGGGCGTGGATGAGTATGTGGAGGTAAGAAGTGTTCATTTGTCTAATATCGTAATAAATTGATTAATTTTGTTACAAAACTAAGAATACATTTAATTTAACCCTATTTTTAGAATTTTATGTTTCGGTAATTATTTTATGTGTAAAGTAGTTTTTAAAAATTTTAATGCTATTTATCAGAGATATCAAGTGTAGAAGAATTAAAATATGCTATTCATAAAACGCTAAAAAAAGAGTTCAGACCATTAGAATAGTTTTAGCCCTTGCTCAAATGTTTATGTAACTTGTAACCGTAGGGTTATTTTATGCTAAGTTTTTACAACAAAAATGCAACTGTAGTTATGTTTTGGATTAATTAATTAAAACATCATTAATGTTAACAATTACTTCACTTCAAATGAGAAGAATTTAAATTACTGTGTATTTATCGAGTTACTAGATTGATTGTATAGTAGATTAAAATTCAATGTGCTTAAATCAAATAAATAAGCAAAAATATTGTACTGGTTAAACTAGAAAGCATAAACTCAATTCTCGTACGAATTCATTATTACCAAGCACATGAGAGCAACAATTAAAACTTAGCATGTTTGTTAGTTTGTTAGCTCTATTGCGATTAATGCTAAAACAATAAACAGATTTAAATCAAAAAACAAATTAACGTTAGATTCAAAACATCGGGTATTAAGAGATCAAAGTTGTGAGCGATTAGCGAAAATCGGGACAAATGGCGATAAACAAGAGAATCGACAAAGAGATCCAAAATATGATGAAAGACAACGATTTGCGACAAAACAACTACAGTATAGAAGTGGTTGACGACTCGAAATCCCATTTGATTGGCCGGATTCGCGGCGCACCCGACACGCCCTACCAGAACGGCGTCTTCAAAGTCGACATCCGAATCACCGACAACTACCCGTTCGAACCGCCCGTTTGCAAGTTCGAGACCAAGCTCTGGCACCCGAACATCAGTTCCGTGACGGGCGTCATCTGCCTGGACATCCTCAAGGACCAGTGGGCGGCCGCCATGACCATCGCCAGTGTCCTCACGTCTCTGCAGTCGTTCCTGTCGAGCCCCGAGCCGGACGACCCGCAGGACGCCGTCGTCGCGCACCAGTTCAAGACCAACCGACCCCTCTTCGACCGGACGGCCCAGTTCTGGACCAACACCTACGCAGTCGACGACAACTGCCAGAACAGGTGCGACGCGAATGCGTTCGACGACTTCGAGGCGAAGATCAAGAAGTTTATGGCAGAGCGCAGGGATGTCCACCGCGACAAAGCACTCGCTCTCCTCTCCTGTTCCGACTGGGATTTGGACAAACTTCTCACTCAAGACATGGCGTAACACTCGTTCAGCACTGGAAGCACTCAAACACACAGTTTATATCAATTAATGGCCAAAAACTCTCTTCTTTTCAATTATCGAATCAATAAAATTCAATTCAAACCTATTTTCGAAACCAATTTATTTCAAATCAAAACCCGATTTCAGTTAATCTCTTAATTGAGTCACTGATAAGATTTCTTTATTCAAATCAATTCTTCAAAAATTTCGTTAAAAACTTAAATTTAATATATTTTATATGAATTTTATGTTAACTTATACTGTATTTTTAATTCTTCGCATAAATAAGAAACAAAAATAATTAAATAATTAAAAAACTTTAGTGTTATTTCATAATAAAAAAGACTTTAAAATTAGTTTTCGACTACTTTTTAGGCATCACTTCGGCCAACCATTTGAGATAATACGGATTTCCGTTTTGGATCTAATAGTCAAAGACGTAATCAGTATTAGAATTGCGGCTAAATATCAATAAAAACAAGCGATGGTATGAGTGATGGTCTGACCGGCGAAGAGATGAGTTCAAACACTTCGTACGGATGGTTGGCTTTGACGAGAGCTGTCATCGCGTCGATCAGTTCGGTGCGGGTCTTCATTATCAGCATAACCTCCGAATCGGTCTCTATATTGCCCTTCCATTCGTAGACCGAAGTAATCGACGGAATTATGTTAACGCAAGCGCACAGTCGGGCCGTCACCAGCTTTCTGGCCAAACGAGACGAGTGTTAGGACATGACTGGCCGCTATTGCGCGACAAAAGCTTCGTTTCAATACTTAGCGATGTCTTTGGCGACCGCGTCATTGGGTGCCGTCACGTATGCGAGCGAGAAGTCCGGCGCCGAAGACGTGCCGCTCGACGCGGGTTCCGATGACATGTGGTATCTGTTTGGATGTGAACTCAGTATTGCACTCGAAATGAGATAATTTGAGAATAGCTTTCGATATATCAATGTTGACATCGACTCGAAGTCAAAACAAATCCCACTTTTGTTTACAGTTTTTTGAATTTTTATTTAAACTTTTCTCAGCATTCGCTTCATTTATCCAATACATATAATACGTTCATTTAGTTTTAGTTAATTTAGCATTGAACTTATTAAAAGTGCCAGGATAAAGTATAAAGGTATAAAGTTAATTATTTTAAAAATTATCATTTTTAAGCTTATTAAAAATACCAAGACAATACACATTTAAAATATATTTAGTAATACAAAAATGTATGAGAAACTAATTTTTGTGAATATTGCGCAATAAATGTTTTTAACTATGATATATTAATTTACATTCTAAATTAACTAAATTACTAAATAATAATTAGATTACCAAAAAAAAAATTTATATGAGAATATGCGCTTTTAAGCAGTAAAGTATTAAACATTTAAATTTTACTTACAATAAGTTCTACTTATTGAAATAATTTATTATATTTTATTAGTAATTGCCATTTAGTTATCAATAAATTAATAACTTATTATTATTATTAATAAGCAATTTATTTTATAGTAATTAAAAAAATTATAAAATAGTTGTTTGAACCAGCAGTTGTTGTAAAGATTATCAAGATTCTCATTATACAATACAGGGATGTTAGCTACAGTAATGTTTAAAGCCTTTGATTACTGTTACACTACGAGTGAAAATTTAGGTCAAACAAACTTTTAGTTGCAGTGAATTATAAATTAGAGTTAAAATTATAAATAATTTTTACCAAATATTTTATTAAATTTTATATAATATTAATAATATGAAAATGTTATTATACAGTAATAGCTTATTATGAAATAGGTTTAACTTTTGAATTTATAGTAGCACGATGAAACCATTGATCGATGTTACCAGTGGTATAGTATACTTACCACCAATTATATCATTGAATGTATGCACTATTGAATATAATCTGGTTATTTGTGCAAAACATAAATATGAGCATGGTAGAATCATATTATGCGGGGACACATTTGCCGGCCATATCGCAGCACTTTTTCGGTGCATCACATCTGAATCCATCGCAACAAACAAATCCCGCGAATCCGCCGCACATTTGGCCCTCTTTTTTGCAGCTACTCCTACAGGTGCCGGCGGCGTAGGTGTCCCCACCGGTCGGTTGGATGCATCGCAATCGCTTGCCTGAGCAGCAGGAGATACCTGCGTCCGTACCACACGTCTCGTTCTCGTTCGCACATTCATTGCCCATTGACACTGTCGGCACAAATTAATTTCAGTTAAACTAGTCAAATTTAATAACACTAAATTTATAGGACTAGATTTTAACATATTTATCTTGTAGTACCAGTTGCAAAAAGAACTATTACCAAGATGATTAAATATTTCATTGTAATTTTTGTATTTGGCTTTGGATTTATAAAATTGGAAATAATTTGATCAGTTGTTTGAGTTTAACTGAATATTGAGTAAACACTGACATCAGGTTTATATGCTGTACATACTGTAAAGTAGAAGTACACAGAATTGCACAGTACACTTGGAATTCCAGTATTGCAGCAGTAGTTGCACAGGATGAGAGAGTGATGACTGCTAGCTATTCAGTTAATATTATGTAACATTAAAAATATAAATGTTTAATTAATTTATTATAGATTAATTTGACTCTCGCTTGGTTTTATACAATAACCATTATCTGCAATTAGCAGTTTAATTAAAAAAAATAATGATTAACTTTAAATAAAATTCAACTTGCCAAAAAACCAAATTAAAATATACCAAAAGCTATATAAACTAGTTAAAAGTAGTTAATCTGTTCTTAAAAAATTTATAATTATTTCACAATAAAACTATTTTTGTTTTGTTATGCAAAAACTAGTTTGATTAATTTGTTAACCATAAAAAATTCAAATTATTTTTATCTAATAAATAAACTTACTATATAATAAGGTAAAATATTAAAGTATGATCTTCTGTATAATTTACGTACTGTATAACTTACTTTAAAGTTTTAAAAAACTAAATATTAAGTTATACCGTACTGTAAATTCATTTTTAAAGAACATATAACTATAAAGTTATAATAAATATACTGTAATAGAAGATACTGTAAAAGTATTTGGTAATTGGAAAATAAAAAGAATAAATAACCATGTACAGGTAATTTGCAGGTTTAAATATAATTTACTATCCATTTGCAAATTAAACTTAATATTAAACTGATTGGAAGTAAAAGCAAGCAATTGTTGGCCATATGTTTAGCACTTCTTGGGAGCGCCGTAACCGACACAAGGCCTCGGGTATGACGGGTTGAGCCGATTGGTTGTTCCGAATGAATTCAATTCTTGCGATTGATTGCCGACCGCAGCGAAGGCCGAACTGCCGGTTGACTGCAAAGGAGTATTAAACTGATAGCCATTATTCGGTTGGCTTTGATTCGATTGAATGCGAGCGGCAGTCGACTCGTTGCCAAAGCAATTGACATTTGGGTTGCCGTACATCTGGTTCTGTTGGCCAAAGCCAGTGCTGCCATTCGACTGATTGGCGCTCAGATTCATCGGTTCTGGCGATTGGTTTCTACTGAACTGATTGGCCGGATTTGGCCAATGCTGGACCGCCGGTGGGCGCGAGTATTCAATTGGATTTTGAGTCCATCGGTACGGACGGCCGCAGAAATCGACAACTCCTGACTTATAAGCCATTGACTGATTAGGGTTTGCGGTTTGGCTCGGATTCGCATTCAGTGATTGGATTAGAGTCTGATTGCAGTCCATCGGCAACTGCGCGCAAGAGTTGGCATTAACTGAATCTTTTGAAAAACCGAAATATTTATGCCTAACATACCATTCATGCGGAATGTCCTCCCAATCCATTGGCTCCGGCTCTCCATACAGCGTCACCAGTCGTTCATACTCTACGAGACGGGGATCGCGACCATTGAAGGCACACGTCGGCGCCGTTGACTGGTTTTGGCCGTTTGCTGACCAGTTCGCCGAATTGGCCGAATAGGTGTAAATCGGGTTCGTATAAGTGGTTTGAGTATTCATTGCTTGGTTCGGGTCTTTGGTATCTGTTTTGTGACTTTCGAGTAGATTTGAAGATTACTTTTGAAATATTACAACAATTCTTAAATATATTCTAAACTAATTGTTGTTTGAGTTATGCTTAAATTATATTGTTAAATATTTTCACAATTTTGTAACTGCTTTTAATGGAGAATCAATCTTTACAAAACTTTTAAAGTATTTCTTTAAAAAATAAATTTTAATATTTGGTATAATTTTATAAAATTTAAATGTAGTAAAGTGCAACAATTTAGTTTTTTGATTATTTTTACAACAAAATAATGTTTTCAGTTGTTTAAAAGTTATCATGTTTGCATTAAAATAAAAATATATTTTCCAAATGCATCAAAAATTAAATAAAAACTTGCTTATTAAATAAAAATCTTAATATCTATAATAAAACAATTATCTAAGCTGTAATTTCCAAAAAGATAAAGATTACAATAGTTTGTAACTTTATGCGAGGGCTTTCAAAACCTTCATATTTATGTACTAACAAGTTATAAACTGAAATAATTTTTTCTTAAATTAAAATATTTTTGCAACTGTTTCATCAAAATATTAAACTAGATTATTTAACTTTTTATTATACAATAGTTGGCACAAGCAATAATAACTTTTTAGTTTATACATTTTATATGTGCTGTTGACAAAATTGTTTTATTCTGTAATACTAAAAATAATCTAGGTTAATTTATGTTTTAAAAAATGTGTTTCAAAACATTTATTTATAACAATCTAGAAACATTTTTATATGCTTAATAAAAAAGAGAAAAACTATATATTTTAAAATAAATACAAATATATGTAAAACTAAATAAAACAATGCATAAATTTACGTATTTATACCTACTCTTTGTATTTATTGGTAAGATTTGTATCAATATAAAACTATTTCTTATAATTGAAACATCTAAAAATAATTCGTACGTTTTAATCCATAGAGCTTTTATTAAATGCTCATTTTAATCAAGGTAATATTACTAACTTAAACTTTTCTACCTACGAGACAAATTTGAACTTGTTGTTTAATTGGTGCAGCGGTTCAAGTGAAGCACTTTTCGCTGTTCGACAACTGTCTTCACCAACAGCTCCACTCAATCGATGGAATAACACTCGATCTCGACTATGATGTGGAAAATCTATCATGCCAGACTACCAGTTGCAGTCCGCGATACCTGCCCTATAAGGTCTACTTGAAGAACCAGAAGAACCCGGTCAACAATGTTGGCGAAGTCAAAATGATCAAGGTGTTAAACCCACAAGGTTAATTTAACAACAATTGTAGCGTTGAATTGAAATTGAGGAGAAATGTTGCATGCTAGGATTCCAGATTACGGTGAAAATGGGAGAGGTGATTGAGGGCGCGGCGCCGTTGCTCGGGATGTACTTCTCGGAGACGCATATCATTCCGAAAACGAATTTCGCCGAATGTGACGGCCCGGGAGGGCTCCGACACACGACTGGCCTTCAAATGCTTACGTTTGGGGAACTCGTCAATCGGTCGACGCTCTTAACCAGACTCGACCCGATCACTGTCCCCCACATCATCTCCAAGCGCAAGGTCATGTGCCTGGGTGACCACTCCACCAAATATGAGAAACCCCTCACTAACCCTGCTAAATTCGGTCTGCATTGCATAAACAGATCTATACATGCTAAATCTATTAATAGCTTAAACTTTCTTGTTTGATCTTACCTACAGGCGAGCAAATGTCAAGCGCGAGAAAAAGTATTTCTATTAATTAAATTAAAATATATTGTATTGTGCCATGATACTAATGCGTTAATTATACACTGTAGTGACAACGGTAAGCAAGAACGAGACTCTGGGTCACTACATGAATCTGTTCAGTCATATCTCTACCATGAAGTCCATGGCTCTCGAAGTGAACTTCCGAAAGCATATGAGTTGCGACACAGAGTTTATGGAAACTCCGAATACATTGAAATATATGGTCACTCCTAATGACAACTCCAAACAGTATGCGATGAATGTCGAGAAAATGTATCAAGGCAGAATAAATATGCTTGGTGAGCCGCGCTAAATACATTCTACAGTAGTATTGCTATCAATATTTGGTAAAATTGTCGAAATACTAATTTAGGTTCAAATGTCCTGCTATTCGTTGGTCGAGTAAACGGTGCAAATAATAAACAATTAGAGGCGACTTCGGGTCAGTACTTCATTTCGGTGACCACTTTCCCGCCGAAAGACAAACTCAAGTGTTTGGGCGAACCGTACGTCGATTCGCTCGAAGGCAACACTAAACTGATTATAACAGATGTGAACGCAGTTAAGCAGTTCTTCCGTCAGATCCGAATGGTGAAGACGTTTCAGGATATTTTCACTAAATTCCCACTTCTCACTATCTTTTGTGGAATTAGCAAGTACACTTTTAATCCGCCTCTCAGTGATGGCTCTATGATGTGCGCAACTTGCTAAATTTGCGTTTATTTTATTTATATATTTATTTGTTTTCCCCATTGTATTGTAACTTATTTAAATTATTGTGAAGGTAAATTTAAGATTTTTAATAAAATATCAAAACTATTTTATATTGAGATTATTTGGTCATGTACAAAATGTGTTTAAAGTTATTAAACAAATATAAAAGGGTCTACGGCTTTGTGCGGGATTTTCTGGGACTGGGACAGTAAGTTAGCAGTTAAACACTAAACTCATATGATATTTTAAGAGTTTAGATAAATTTAGTTTAAATTCTTAAGCTTTGATTAGCATAATTTTAATATGAATGCTAAACATTGCAATACAAACTGCTTATATTTAATGTAACAATTAAAATGACATTTAAAACTTAAACAAATTAGGCAGTATATTGGTAAATTGTTTAAATTTACTGGAAATAACATCATGTGTTAAAATATTTTAAAATAAATCATGGGATTAAGATTTTATACAGCTTATCCACACATTTAATGCCTGTACAGTATTTACAAATGAGATAAGCAATCAAATCTAAATCAATACAGTATATTCTTGTGTTCGGTCGTTATGATTTTTATCAAATGTTGTATTTATTCTGAATCTAAACCATTGATTGGATTAAATAAAAAGCAAATTTATATTCAAATTGAAATTTAAACAAAATTCAATTCTTTTCTCATTTTAATTGTTATATTGGCTCTACAATCACACATTTCAAAGATATTTTCAATTTAATTGGTAAATATAAAATAATTCAATTATTGTTTACTACAGTAGTTTATATTTTTTAAAAATTATTCTTGAATCTTTTAAAAAGTTTTTACCATTAATTGATTAAAACCCATTTTGTGTTATAATAATTAAATACTAACAAAACATTGACATAAAGTTGATTGTGCTAGAATTTTGGTTATTTTTTATGTTTGCATTTTATTTAACCATAAACTATCTAACAATTGATAACTTCTAGACAAGTAAAGATATACTTCATAATTGTTTTTAATTTAACAAGTATGTTTAAACAGTTTGTAAAAAGTTTAGTTATAATATTTACATACAGCATAAAAATTATGCAAACTATCAATAAAATGAAAGTGTGTAAAATTCTTACTATTTGCCCTCAAAATTATAGCTTAATTTGTTTAAAATTAAATTAAACAAATAATTGTTTAAAAACTGTAACCCTTTTAATTAAAAATTAGGTCAAAACTTCTAGCATCCTCAAAACCTCCTAGACAAAATCTCTTGTACAATTTTAAATGTACTCTGTACAACTATTTTATACGTAATTTTAGACATAACGTATACACTATAAAACAGTATCTTACATAAATTAAGCTTACTTTTAGCCATTATGCACGAGAAACACATGTAATATTACGATAATCAATATTTTAGAAATGTATAGTGCTCAAAAAATTGATTTTGAGTTTTTATGATTTATTTTAACTAAATAATCATGCTCTTTATTTGCATATAAACGATAAGTAATTTATTACTCAATTGACGCGATAAGTCAAACGACTTGACATTGGGTTATATAAAACATCAATTTTGTAGATAATATCTTAAATATTTATTTCCATGCCAAAAAGAGGAATAAGCAAGTTCCAATAAATCAATAATGTAAAAATATATAACAGCAAGCCAAACTCATATTTTATAATTATCACTAAAAAATTTTAATTTTTAAAATTTAAATATAAATGCAGTTTATATTTTGTATACATTTATTTTGCATTGTAAGTTAAATTTATTGCACACTGTAATTAGGCAAATCGTCTGCAATATAATTTTGCATGAATTATATTAAATTAACAAGTTTGTGATTTATAATAAAATTACTTGTTAGCTACTATTTTAGGGTTACTTATAATTTTCTTATTTTTAGCAATGGCTATAATTAAATTTATCAACTTATTTATGTAAATTGTTTTAAATAGATATTGATAGAAAGCGAATAAAAAATGTGCAGTATAAACTTCTCAATGAAATGTGTTTTTGGTCCTCTCTTTACAGATATTAGTGAAACAACGATCGCATTGATCGTCGAAATAAGTTTCTAATTAAACAGTCGAATCAGATTAAGATGACATAAACATGTTCTTCAATTGATATAAGTATCGATCACTAAAACGCATTTCTCACTGCAGTTCATATCCAGTTCTATCTCGTTATACTGTGCAAAATGATACGTTTCAATTAATTTATTTGTTTAAACAAAACCCATCAAAAAATTGTGTCTCGTATTAAGGAGACAACAAAGAAATGTGAAAACTTCTATTTATATTAATTAAGTTAGTTTTTTTTCCAATTAAACAGTTAGGAAAACATATATGAATTAAGTTCGCGCAATGATGAACATGATATTCAAATTGGTGTCAACGCTGGCAAAGCGGTGGCGATCTATTGTCCTAATCGTAACGCCGTTTCTATTGCTTCCGTTAATCACTTCCATAGCGACGCCCGAATCGAAATGTGCTTTCGTTGTATTGTATGCATTATCCGAATCGTCGCATTTCTACCATGGTGCATCTAGCAATTCATTTGTTTCAGATTAATGGCGATATTCTGGGCGACAGAGCCAATCCCACTGCCAATCACAGCGTTCCTTCCGGTGGTTTTGCTGCCATTGCTAGGCCTGTCGTCGACCGAAGATGCCTGCGCGCCCTTCCTTAAGAGTACGTTTGCTCCACTCAATCACTCGCTTGCATTCAATTTACATCACACTATTCCTATTAGTATTCGCAATCTAACTAAAGTACAAATAAGTTCAACAAATCTATTTACGTGCATTTTTCTTAACATTTGCATTTCTTTTTCTATTTATCTTGTTAAAATTTCTTAAAATTGAATTGCATAATTAATTTGTAATTATAGATGAACATGATAAGAATTTACTAAATCAGAATGCTTGATTATTTTAATCAGCAATTTTAATTAATTTGACGTTTGCTTTCATTACACAATTTTTATCTGCAATTAATATAAACTAATATATAATTTAGTAATATGACTAAATATTAACATTTAAACTTTATATATTTAATAATTTATTTCTTTTTTGCCATGCAACTTTTTTAGAATTCGTATTAATAGACTTCAGTCAATAAATCAAAGATAGCATTTCAATGAACTTATAATTTTATCTATATTTTTAATAAGTTATTAGTTATATTTAAAATCCGCAAAATGACTGATCAAATTATCAATCTTTTAATTAGGATATCTAAATTATTTAATTAATTTAGCCATCAGGCAATAGATGAAATTTTAATAAAAAACAATTATTAAACAATACATTCTAAAATATTCAAATATACACAAACTCAAAAATAATTTGTTAAAAATTAACCTACTAAAAAATTAAGCTAATTATATAAAAATTATGATTGATTAATAATATACCGAATAATGTTGAATGTTTAAGGCAATAACATGCTATTCTTGGGATGCCTTGCGCTGGCACTGGCAGTGGAAAAGAGTAATTTGCATCAGAGAATAGCCTTAAAAGTATTACTACAAATCGGTACACAATTCCAATGGATTCTCTTGGGCTTTATGTTGACCACAATGTCGCTCTCGATGTGGATCGTCAGTACAGCCACCGTCGCGATGATGGTTCCCATTGCCGATGAGATATTGAATCATCTGTTCCCGAAGAATACGAAACCCGAAGAACAGAAGATTGTGATCACAAACGGAGACATTAATTGCAGTAAAACAAAACTGTCGACTATTGTCAGTCTCAATGACGACATCGACTGTACGGTTCAAAACAAATTGAAGAAATTATTATATCTGAGTATTGCCTACTCGGCGACTATGGGCAGCGCCAGTACTCTCACATCCAATGGACCCAATCTTATCATGAAGTTTATTCTTGAAGAGTAAGTCATTCAAAAACAATTCAATCTGTTATTGATTTTATTTACTCGTTGGACGAGGGATCGGTCAGACGCCGAATCACTTAAATTTAGCATAGAATTAAAGCTCTGGTCATTTATACTAAGATTCGGCACATTCTAGCGGCGAATGGCCAGACGCGCCGCCGTAATC
>JAQIXC010000141.1:0-43829 GCA_034697605.1 Metabelba pulverosa
ACGGTTAAATGTAGTTAAGCTAATAAAATATATTGATATATAAATTGTTTAGGCGCGTCTATTATAACATGCTAACAGTGAGTCGATATTTTATTAGCTATGGTAAATCTATTTTTTGAAAAATCTATTTGTTTTAATCATGTTTAAAATTAGATTAAATTTTATGCAAATTCGGCCTTAATTTCGATAATATATCCGAAATGTTTGGCTAAATTTGTTTTACATTCTAAGCCTTTAGTGTTTTTGTTTAGTTTTTTGGCCAAATTATCCGAAATTGCATTTTATATTCAAATTGCAATCAAAATCAAATTACAGTACACTGTATATTCAATAATGATTGAGGAAATGCAACTTCAAATTGGATTTTAAACCCAATATTGAAATTAAACTTTTGCGCAAAAAATAAACTTTTAGTTAAAACTTTACAAACAATATGAAAGAAAATGATAAGATTTGAATAATTTATACATTGTATTGCGTTTTCGATTCAATTGGATTTGAGATTCAGTGCCGAAGAGAGGAATATAATTGTTCGGCACTTAAGTCGAGTTTAAACGTGTGTTCGATATCTGGCCTTAAATAACAAGTTATGGTTCAGACGAGAGAAGCAATGATTTCTCAAACATTGAAATTATAATACATTTTCGCTTCAGATTGTACTGTAATTTGTATTATAAACAAAATATTTATTCGACTTAAACATAGTATTACTTTTTGCTCGATTTGATTGATGCTCTCAAACATTAATCTATGTTTGAAGTTCTCCAACACTTTCCACTTTATGGTTAATTTTTCTTTCTATTTTGGCATGCTTATTTGTTTTAGTCCGCCAAATGATAAAAGCAACATGTATATATTGCTTTAAATTAGTTTTTGGTTTTGTTTTTATAATAATCTTATTTTTATCTTACATTTGTTGATTTTATTTTTAAACTGTCTAGACTAATTTATATTAAAGGCAGAATGCGAACAAATATTTTCTACCCGGAATATTCGGTGTAATTAAAATAATGTGACAATCACATTTAATTATTATTTGGAATTTATTTAAATTTCTTAAAATCAAATTAACATATTAATGAATTAAACTATGCATGATACAGCTAATTGTGCAATGATTTTCTCTCATAACTAGAATACAAACAGTCGATTAGTTTCGAATGAGAGACAAGTGAGCATAAAATGCACAGTATACAGTTTGCAGTAAAGTGGACAGTATATTTGTAACAATCTTCGCTTCAAATAGTGTGCATTTAAATCGTCAAACACTCCAATAGATTAGTTAATCTAAACTTTGGCGCAAATCTGGTGTAATTAAAAGAAACAGTAAAATTTAAACCATGCAAATGATTGCCTAAAATATGCATTTATTTGAGAGGAGAGTAGAGTTCGTTTCGAAAAAGTTGTTTTCGAGTGAATGTTCGCCACATTTGCCGCACATATGAGACGAAGATTTATGAATTGATTATTAATTGTTCGAAAATGGCCTCAAGACTAGTAATTACTTAAAAGTTGATTACATGATATGCAAAGATATAATGCAGACTCCGATTGCGTACACTGTATAACATACGCGAACTCGCAATACATAGCAAACATATTTAGGAGTTAGTTGAGAAAAAAAGTAAAAAGTTTTTATAAACTCTAATACATTATTTGGTATAAAAATTTGAAACCTATTTCCTGATGTCTATCATTAGCCTAACTATCGAAAAAACTTTTTATCAATCAATAAAATCTGTTTACTTTAGTTCTAACAGTCTTTTTGTAAAAACTTATAAGATTGATTATTGAGAAAGAGATACTTTGGCTGTAATTTTTAAAAGTAATGATTTGTTTTTTAAAGTATTCGTAATTTCGTTTCGTTTAAATACACAGTTTCTCTAATTTGTTAGATTTGCTGTAAAAGTCATTTATAATAATCTCATAATCTTTGTCAACGAAATTAATGCTTCAAATAGTTGTCCAACTCTTTAGGTAAACAAAAATAACTAAAAATTACATTTAATTTAGATTTGAATCAATTGGAGAGAGAGAGAGAGAGAGAGAGAGAGAGAGAGAGAGAGAGAGAGCACGCAGATTGTAGCTAGCTAATTTGCATTGTCCCTACCTAAAGTACTATATAATCAAGGTAATAAATCTAATGTTAATTTCTACTACTCGTTCACATCTATGAGCTCTGATATAATAAATCATTTGCAGTTAAAATAGTTTTAAAACAGAACTAAAACATTAATTTCGCGAAACTTTGTTTCAAACAAACATATCTGTAGATGAAGTCAGAGAATCAGAGAATTAAGAATTTGTTTCTCTCTTTATATAAATGAAACTAATTTTTACGTCTCTATCATCGCTAACGTTCTTATGGTTACAGACTGTCAGCTAATTAAACGTTTCATTACATTGTCTTTAATTATATTCTTTGTAATTAGATTAAGATTTATTGAAAAATGCAAAAAAGCATTTATTTCGCAGTTTGTTATTGTTGTAGTGATTGAAGAGTTTTATCTTTTTATCGCATTTTTTAACTTTTATAATGTCTTTTAACTCTTTCCGTTCGCATCTGACATAAGAATTTTCCCCATTTTATGAGATAATTGTCTCAATTATATAGATTTTTCTACAAATAAAAAAAGAATAAAAATAATTATACGTAAAACAGTAATCATAACATAATTGTTGGCTTAAAATTCTAGCTAGTTTAGTTTTTATTAAGCTCGTAAAAAATGATGATAAACTTATTAAACTAGCATGGTGGAGCCTGGAAAAAATTATATTATTTGGCATTTATTTAATTCGCAATTAAATTTTGAAGCGATTTAGTGGTATTCAGGAAATCATAGAAAAATAAAAGAAAGAAATACTTAATCATAATCTGATTATCTCTATTCAACATCTGATGACTTCTCTTAATTGGTAGGATTGTACTAAAATGTAGTATGCTAACTTTAGATGTCCTTGAAAAGAGCTCGAGAAAAAAGAAAAATCTCTTATATAACTAATAATAACAATAAACAACTGGCAGTTCTGTGCGCGCATTAAAAGACTTGTCAAATGTTTGCATCTGATGTGATGTGAGAATTATTACCGAATCGAGAGATTGTTTTTGGGGTCAGAAAACCTGCGCCACTCTTATCAACACAATCTTCTCTGCATTACATAATAGCATTACAATTACACACCAACTCTCTCTCTCTCTCGCTCTCTCTCTCTCTCTCTCTCTCTCTCTCTCTCTCTCTCTCTCTCTCTCTCTCTCTCTCTCTCTCTCTCTCTCTCATGATTCGGAATCACTTTAATTCATAACTAAAATCACTTTCACTTCTACTGTCAGCCACTCATTCATCGATTGATTTGATTCATAATTTCGTATTATTTATACTAAAACTTCTTTGAATCTCAGCTTTTATACTGAAAGCTAAGTATTAGGGCATTAGAGCTCTACTTAAATATATTTCAATTCTCTTTCGTTTTTTATAATTCATTCGCTTTTTCTAATTCTTCGGCTTTTCGTTCAATTCTCGAGCTTTTCGTTTCCATAAGACTTTGCACTTAATTTCGTTCGCTATTCGACGCACTACTGCTTTGATTGCCTAAAAATTGAACTCAACTTTGAAAGCATTTTTTTTCAATTGCATTCACTTATTATTATCGTTTTTATTGTATTTTGTTTAAGTGTCTGTCCTCTCGGTTCGCATCTGTACTCGAGTTCTAAATAGATATTTATTTAAAGCGCTGTCGCGACCAATAAATTTTGCGGTCGTTTCCATTCAAACAATTGTTTCGACAATTCCAACGCAAACGACAATTGCATTCAATTAAGTAAATCTCATTTTTAACACAATTTTTTCTATATAAACATAGCATGTATAAACAATATTAATATGGAACATTAATTTTACATGTTCATTTTGCTTAGTGCGTAAAAATACTTCTTTAAACATTTGAATTTAGAATAAAATAGGAAATTATTCTTTTTATATACAGTACAAAAGCTAAGATTTATTTATGTGCATAAAACTAATTTATTGGGCTTTTATGTTAAACTGCATAAACATTTCACACGCAATAAATTTTTCACTCAGTTTTCTAATTGAAAGAAAATATTTTCTAATTTTTTGTATTTCGAAAATTTGTATTTCTGAATGAGATTCGCATTCAATTAATTTTATCAGAATGTGTGACACAATTATGCGATGCTTACCGAAAATTGTATTACAATAAGGGCTTTACTTTTATCTCGCTTACAGGCTATAAATATCCGATGTTCTGCACAGTGTACTGCACAGTCAGTGTATGATTCTATTCGAATAGACATCAAAAATAACATAAAATTTCCTTTTTTTGTTAGTATTGATGATTTCATTGCGTGAGAACTAATTAGTCTGAAAGCAGAGATAAAATGCAATTTTCGTATTCGCCGTAAATTATTAATACTTGCAATACATTTATGGATTTATATTAAAATGCAATCGATTGGCACTTAAATGCATTCGTAATATTAGCCGTAGAACCGATGGATCGCTATATCGCTAATAAATATTTTATACTATAAATGCGATATAAAAAGCATGTTAAAATAGGAATTTTCGATTTCGAGCGAATCGAGTTACGGCCGTTATGTTCGCTTCCTATTAGGGCCTAATTCGAGTATATATTTAGACTGTGTAATATTCTATATTGCCTTGCTGCTTTTTTCCTTCAAAGAAAATTCGGTAATTCAGTGCAAAATTTTATTCACAGCCAAGAGTTTTATTGGAAAATGTAAAACGCAAACGAAGCCGTGTGCTGGCACTGGCACCGGCACAGGCACAGGCACAGGCAGCTCATGCATATGTAGTACAAACAATATGCTAATTCGAAGATAATATTTTCGGCACACAGTCTCTGAATTTATATATTTTGCTTTCGGTTCTCGATGTGAAGCCGTGTCGAACAGCGATGGGTATTGTGTTGTTGGCGTAGAGTTAGCCCTTATATGCAATGCATTAATGTTTTCGATGAGATGTTCGAAAGAAAACGTCTTCTAATCTAATACTTCACCTCTTATTTCAGTCGACACATAGAGATAGTTTGAGAGGAAATTCGTCTCCTTTTCCCCTAACGATAAACTAAGCGAAGAGTAGAAGACCTCAAAAGTTGTGTTGTTATGCATTAGGATATAAGCCGTAAGTGAGTTAGGATTGCAAACATCGAATAGAGATAGTACTGCATATACTGTCTATATTGTACGGTAGTGTAGTGTATGTGCGAATGGCACACGAAAAACACAATCACATCTAATAGCTACTGCTATTTGCTATTTGTTTGTCTCAGTTATGTATGCGTTGATCCGACCAAACATTTTGCGCAAAATATTGGCTGAAAAATGCGACAGAATTTCGAGGATAAGTGACAAAACAAAAGCTGACAATTCGGTTGCATTCGCTGTTCTGCACATTCTTTAGCGAAACATATCTCTGCACTCATTCAGCCATTGCCAGCGATATCTGGTTCGACACACACTGTATAGTCGAGCGACGAAACCTCGGGCGCGGAGTCTACCTCCGCGTGCAAAGTGGAAGCTGCCGGCGCTCTGCTCTCGCAAAGCGAGTCGCTGTGGAGGCCGGGCTCTCGACGCTTGCATCACTGGCAGCACTGGCAGCTCATCTGAAGCTCGGTTGCCATCGTCGGGTCACTTGTTCGCTCAGTGTGTGCACCGCTCTCTCCACGCACTGTACGGTTCGTATCGTTCATACAGTAGTGTCTCTCCTCAGCCACATGTTTGCTATACGAGTAAAGCATTTTGCGCTACAATCGCGTTCTCTTGTCTGAGCCGACACTAAGCGCTTTATTACGATCCGAGCACTCGGTTTGTCGACGTTTCTGCTGTTCTAAGCAATACTCCGAATATATACTCTATTATTGCGATCCGACGAACGAGAAGTATATAAAAAAATTTGTCAAAACTTATTGCTCTAAAACAATAAATCGGTCGAAACGCTGCGAACGATATTTTAATCCGTTTTAAAATAGAGTTATACTCGAAGTGAGGAAACGGAGAGAAGAAAACTGTTTTCGTTTCGGCTCTCAGTTTATTAAATCGTATTTTCGACGACTGGAGAAAAATTTAAACTTTTATTTAATTTAACGACTATTGACTCAAACTTGTGCCACAGTTTGTGCAGTTTATTATTCTTTGCCTCAACACTACAACGGAATATACAGTATATTATTATTATATTCCGAACTTATTTTATCTTGATATATACAGACTTCTTATGTTTTTATTTAATTTAGTTTTTATTACGTTTTCTCATTTTCGATGTGACATAAATTTAGTTCATTTTTGACTTTCTGTTTGTGTTTGTGTTGACTGACAGTCAACACTGCGAGAGAGTGAGTGAATGCAAACCTAATAATAAGCGAGACTTTAATAAATTGCTAAAAAATTATTAAATTTATTATTAACTGCAAACAGAAAAAAAGCGAAAATAAATAAATAATTTTCGTTTCGGCGAATAAAACGTTGCGAAGAATTGGAACAAATCTATCATTTGTTTGTGGAATAACAGTACGATATCACAGATTAAAAAGCGATAATCAGTTTTATTGGATGAGTGCATAAACAGACAGCTCTTATCCGCAACACTTCGGGTAAGTCTTCTTTTCGATGATTTATTTTCCATATTTTCTCGCTTTCCATACGATTCGCCGCCTATTCTCTCCACTTATATCTATTGGCAGAAAAACACATTACATGCCATCAAAATATATTTACATTTTTTTATTTTCGCTCTCAAACCCGAAATGCAAAAAGAAATACATTTTTGCGTTTTTTCTCGCATTCGAACCCGAAATGAGTGATGCGTTGGACCAACGCCTTTGTCTTGTCTTCAAAATTAGATAATAAATATCTAATACATTATTCCGTTGTATATTCGTTTGGTTTGATGTACACAATATGTGACTCGTCTTCTCTCACTTGTGTTCGCATACAATCCGAATGCGTTCGGCGCGTCTCTCCTGTTCCCGCTCTGAACCGATCTCTTCTCAAACGTTCGGCGCTGTTCGAGCTGTTCGAGTGCGTGAGTCTAAGAGTTTCCAATATTTATAAGGTGTGACAACATTGCTGTCATTCTCTGATGGATTACATTCAGTTCGGTCTCTCTCTCACATCTCTCCCACACTTACTCTTACTCTTTCTCCACTGCCTGTAGTCGTAGGCCTAGCGATAGGAACCACTACTCAATACTTTTATGATATATTTTTTGTCTATATATTAGCCGCACTTATCCGTCGATTTCGCTTTCGATTTCGATTTCGATGCCCTTTCCCACTAATGTAGACAACCGGCTGAGCCGTAGAGGCCGTTGAGAGAGATTGAGAGAGAGCTTTGAATTAAAAGAAAAGAGCTTGAAACTTTAATTAACATTTGAAGAAATCCTCTTCTTCTTAGTGCTCATCAGCTTTTCGTTAAGAGATAAGCCCTTATTAGGTATTAGTAGTTATATTAGCATTACATACATCACTGTACAAGTGCGCCAATACTGTACAGTATATTTTTGATACATTGCTTTAATTAATAGCAGAAATTTATTTTTTATGCGGATTTTCATTCCTAATCAGTCATAGGGTTCGCTATCTCTAAAAAAGATGTATTTTTATATTGTTCTCGAATTGAGTGCATTTTGTTTGGCGAACAAAGCGAACACCGCTTTGTAGTACTGGTAGTACTGGACCTGAATTCTTGTGTCTGTATGTGGAGTGAAGTGACATAACAAAAGAGATGTTCGCTGTCTGACGGGTCAGACGCAACCAAAGCCCTACTCCACCGCTGTATAGCGATATTAAGCCCCGAAACTACAGCTCAGTTTTCCCTAAATTGTTAATTTAGTTTAGTTTGATTGACGCCATTCTTCTCCACTAATAATACTGTTTTTTCTCCACTTTCTCTGCACTCTCTCTACACTCTCTCTACACTACTCTCGCAGTAATTATTGTCTGTCGGAGAACAGCGAACAGAGAAGAGGCGAACGGGAGTCGAGGCGAGAGATAAAAAGTAATTGTCTTTTATATAGAAGTTCACGTAATTACGTCTAATTAGACATTAATATTGATTTATTTCACAAATCGTCTAAACCTTTCTCATCCAATAATAAGCATTCATTTCCACGCATTTTCCGCACTATTATTGGCTTTAGTTTTAATTTCGAACCAATTTTTTCGTCTCTCCTCTCGACTGCATCTAAATAAACAATTATCCGTTCGGTTCGGTTCGGGCGCTCACACTCTCGACGCCCGACTCTCATCTCATTTACCGCGCGATGACTGACTAATTAAAGCCGAAGGGCGTCGAGAGTCGAGAGTTTTGAAAATATTTTCTTTTCCGTTATATAAGCAGTCGATTGGCAATGCATTTGTGCTTTACATCGCTTTTTCAATTGGTTTTTCACCGAATCTTTGTTTGTCTAAGAGAGGAGTTGGAGAGGAATCGGATTTCGGAATATTTTCGGTTCTCCATAATCAACACAAACACACAGACCTCGCACCGCACGAACCACTCGGCGCTCGCCTTCCCTCTCCTGCCTCTCCTGCCTCTCCTTCTGCTCTACATTCGAATTTCGGAATTGATTTCACAACTTATGTATAATATTATTGCATAAACAGTGTAGACCTTAGAGAGCGTAAGAGTTTCGGCGGTAGTGCTGGTAATGGCTGGCGAAGGGTATTAGCGAATGCATAAGTATTACATACATTCCACAAAAATGTTGTTATTTTATTATCCTTATGGGCTTCGAGTGAGTGCTTTCGAAGTTTACATTTGATTTGCAAATGAATGTTCGCTTTCGAATGCTATGCCAGGAGAGTATGTGTGCTCTGTATGTGATCTGCGTATGTGTGCTCTGGATATGTGTGCGTTCTTATGAATATCGGCGAAAATATGAATATATATTCGTTTGGCATTCAGTTCTGCGAAAAATAATTTTTAAAATTAGATAATTATAGCATGAATTCGAGCAAAATTTATGAGAGGGTGAGAACTAACTGACTGCTACTACTCGTAATCAATACACATATACAGTACTAATGGTGTGAAGGGTTTCGGAAAAGAGTTTGTGCACTGATGTTCTCGCACTGCCGTTATTGTGTTAATGCAAATATACATTACGATCGCTTCGAACGCTATACCAATGCTATCACTTATTATATGCCTTTTCGCCGAATATTAGTACTTTCTGTCATTACATGAGTTAAACATTTTGTTTCTGAATTTTTATGGCTTTCACTCACAAACACTGCAAACACTGCGAACACAAACACCAAACTCTCATCTACTCTACTCTACTCTTCTCGACTCAAATAATTTATTTATTTTTATGTAATATATTAAATATGTTATCGACACGCGATTGCGAGTTCTCCACAATTCGCTACAACTGTTTTCAATGTATTCGCGACTTTCGGCTAAAAGTTTTTTAATGCTAATACTAATATGTTTTTTCGTATATATAAAGATTGATTTATTAAATAATTCATGTTTTTCCTCTAAATTAATGAAAACACTTAATAAAAGCATAGAATTTATTCTGTATATGATATTTAGATGAAAAGATAGCTACAAATTGTTTAAAATTATTATTGACTACTGTTTGACATTAAGAATAATTGCGGCGATTGTCGCGAAAACTATGACTTTGTCTCAGCGTTTGATTGAATATATCGTCGAATTGAGTGAACAATAAATCTGATAATTATAGACGAAATTAGGGAAAGAGATGATACGAGTAAATGATCTCTACATTACTCTCGCGCTCTCTCCCCGATGTGTAGTAATGACAGTCGAAATGAGAGCTAAAGTAAGTTAATTACTCAACCGATAAGACTGGCAGTAGAGCTGACGAGAGTGAGTGAGAGTGAGTGGCAGAGAGAGACAGAGAGAGAGGTAGAGAGAGAACAGGCAATTCAATCAGCGCTTCGGCAAAAACATATGGCAATCAATGCTTTATATATTTTGTTCGCAAACACTGAATGATAATTGTGTCGACAATAACGACAATAATTCACAAATGAAAGAATCGCAACTAATTTCGCGCACAAGACTCGGGTAGACGTCGGGTGCGCTAAACCCATATTAGGCCTCTCTGTCTCTCTGTCTCTCTCTCTCTCCCGCTTTCACTCTCCGTCTCATTCGTCAACTTAAGCCCTGTTTTGCAGACAACTGTTCGCAAGAGTTATATTGGATTTGGGCTCTAATTTCAATTTATATAAATTTTTTCCTCCGATTCTATTTCGAAAAATTAATTCCAAACTCTAAACTCACTCTTGAATTGATTGTCTAATTATATAACGCTTTTAAGGAAATTGTTATTTTCAGCCCATCTTTTAATTTGGTTTTTTCTATTCCAAAGATTTTGCCATTAATTCTGCGCAAAATATAATTTACTCTATTATTTAATACAAAAATTATTTCTTGTTTATTATGAAAACAACAAAAACAAATTAATTTCGAGCCAATAGATACTGTGTTCCAGCATGTAATATGCAAATTGCGCGAAAATAAGCAAGTAAAAATAACAATTTTTGTTTTCAATATGCAGATTAGCGATTTTATTTATATAACATTCATATCTTTTGTAAACATTGCTGTTCTAAAAATAATACCGAAATTTGTTTTTTAATATTTTGCACAGTTAATAATTTCCCCGAAGCAGGGATCTTGATTGTTTTTTGGTTTTTGTCTGTGTGTTATTAATAAACACTTCCTTGAGTTCATTTATCTTTTCAATTAGAAAAAATGCAACGCTTTATGTCGAATGCAATTGAGAAAAGAGGCAGTGATTGAGCCGTTAGTGCTCATCAAAAATACAAACAAGAATTCAATTCTCGTTCGCCGAACGACTAATACTTTAATATACAGTTCAGTTTAATTTAACGCTTAAGTACAGTACAGACTGTATACACTTGGCTTCCATCGAATCATTTCCAAACAAAACATAATACAAGTTATTAGTTGCGGACTAAGACCTCAACGTTCAGTGTATAGTATAATATGAATTAACAATAAGTATTACCGACGACACCAAACACTGTAAGAAACGAAATGCGAAAATGTAGAGAAATAAAGGAAAAATTGATTCGTGAATCGAAACGCCTTTAAACTTGAAGTAGCATTTAATTCATTTAACGCTTGGATTTGAATTCCTGCGAAAACAAACCGTTCGAACAGATATTTTTGTGCCACTCATTAATTTTCAATTTAGGCCCACATTCGGCACTCACACCACCGGTGCCGGCGCTGCCTCTTAGCGCTGCCGATAAACTTAATAAACTTTTGTGATTAGTGTCGCTCTACTCTATCAGTGATCATGAGATTTAAAGACTAGACTAAGAGTTGCTCTGAATTTAAATTTATTAGTATTTTTGGCCTCTTTTGACAATTTTTTCTTTGCAAAATAAATTTTTTGAATTTCGAGAATGTACATTTTATATAGATTACTTAACGTTACTATACTGTGCAAAAGGTTAGAAAATGTTACCGTATATTGACCGGCATGTGGTCCATACAACTAATGAGACGCCCTTTCAAAGAGTTATATTGATATATAAAAAAGTTATATATATTTTATCAAAAAAATATATGTTATTTCATGAAATGAATTTCAACTTTTCTGGTAAAACATAGTTTTTATATCTCTATTCGCTGCAATTTCTGCGAAAAACAGGAATATACTGTTCACATTTTGAAAAATACTGTTTATTTTGAAAATTGGAAGAATTTTTTCTTCAGAGTCATCCCATTAATAGTTAATGTCAAATGTGTTGCAGATATACAGTATATATGTTGTCGAAAATGTTTGTGAATTTCATGCAATCAACGGCTGAGAACAGGAATAATATGAATGACTATATTTCGCGAAATTACATATTAAAAAACGACTGAAAAATAAAATCGAAACATAGATGTTGTTACGAAAAAAAAAGTTCTAATAAAACTTGTCTGGAAAGGCATTGAACTTAACAAAAGATTCTGTGTAGAAAAAGTGGAGTCTCGAAAAAAGATTTATTAATGCGTTACTTCATAGAGTATATACAGTGTAATGCGTTTTGAGCGTACAATACCGTACAATAGCGGGTAATGTGTTTTATATTGTTTAGGCAATTATTGTTTACATTATTGGGCCAAACGTTTGCACAAATTCTTATATATTCTTATCGTATTATGTGTCGACTTCGATGCAAAAACACCTGTTCGGGTGAAGGCAAAAATATTTGTACCCTGTATATATTTATTCGAAATTTTGTTGCCTCCAAAGCTCTTCGGAGTGAGATTTGCTTTTTTGGTATACACTGTAGTATTACTAAAGTAATGCGTTTTTGTCTGATCTCTACTCATCTCATCATTAAGTAATTGAGAATCTCTTAAACCATTTTTATGAACTATGAATAATATAAATAATATTAAGTTTATCTTTTCAATGATGTTCTGATGTTCGGAGACTAACAAAACTTTTTCGTTATAATAATAATAATGATGATGAAGGATAGGATATACATAACATTATATCATGATTTGAGGCAAACATCAACCGAAGCGTCTCTTCGAACCGAACACTCAGTATATGCTCTTCACTACTAAGCCATCCATTGCGTGATTATTATGATAGCAGTCTATACGACAAAAACTGGTTTTTTAGCAAAAATTGTTTCTTTTATCTTCAATCACTTGTGCTCTCTCTCTCTCTCTCTCTCTCTCTCTCTCTCTCTCTCTCTCTCTCTCTCTCTCTCTCCACGGCTATCTCTGTTATCTCTCGTCTAATTCTCTCTCCTATTACTCGACTATCTGTGCACTTACTCTCACTACTCAGTCATAGCGTCTATTTGTTTGTTTGTGAAGAAACCCAAGTGAAGCCTCCCTGGCCTCCAGGAGTCGAGGCATGAGGGCATGGATAGGCTATTCGTTTTGAATTTGTCAGAATTGGCAAACTATAGCTTATTATTTGCGCGAATATACTATCTATTTATTAGCATTAGTCAAATTGAGGCGAATCTCTATTAATACTATCTATGGATCAGAAATAGTCTGAATAACCGGCCGAACGCTCGAGCACTCGAACACTCGGCACAACACCTGCACGTCATTTGCACTAATAATAATAATATTGCGCACAAAAGGAGCTAAAGATTGCTTTATGTCTATTATCTGAAGAGCACCTTCTGATGCCATCCTTAACCTCTCGGCGCTATTATATGCGAAGCGTTTCTCAACAGGAGGTTTGGGATCCCGACTATCATTCACTTACTGCACAAACCGTAGAAAAACTGTTCGATTTATTATTCATATTATAGTCCAAATTGAAGGCCTGTGTTCTGCAGCGCTATTGATCCGTTTCCCCTTCAATACTACTGTTCCTATTCTTCGAATATCAAAAATACTTTTTATATTATATTATATTTTCGTTGTATTCAAAACCATTTTGTGGCTATGGCTGCGACTAAACCAAACAACAGAAGTAGAGAAAAAAGGAGAGAAAGCGAAGAAAGAGATAGAACGGCAATCGGCGCTCGAATTCGTACCTTTGCCTCATATTTAGCGCTTTTATAATATACAGTATATTCGACAACATTTTTGCTTAAACTATCCAAATATGTATGGGTTTGATGAACTGGAAGCGCATCGTTCGGTCAGTTTTTAGTACAAAAATTTTGCGCAAATGAATAGATATGATAAGAAAAGAGAAAAGAATAATCGGCTCTACCGTAACAGCTCTCCACCGCTCTCTACCCCACTCTACCACTCCGCACAAGGACTGCTAAGCGTAGCTAAAATAGTGACAATGAATACTGTGTACACTTTGATGGCACACATCATACCCCAAACACTACACTCACAACGAGCTCACAATTGAGAGACTATTTCTCAACGTTTCTCAACGTTTCTCAACATTTCTGGTCGTCTCTCTCCTCTCTCACACACATTCGTCTCATTCTTTATCCCGAATTTGAAAGCAAACCCTATTGTTATGTCTGGCCTTTGGCTATTGAGAGCCGAGTTTTTATGTTTCCAAAGCGTTTAAGACATAGCGTTCGAGCGTCTAATGGTGTGCACTATTGATCCACCACTGCCTCCACTGCCACCACTGCCAACAACACACAACTTATTGCTGTAGTGGTAGTCCAACAACCGAACGATACGATCAGTTGACTGAAAACATTTCTGAAATTTTTACTCCATTTTTCATTCGAGAACTAAAAAACAAACTCAAGACTCGAGACTCGAAAAGAAGTAATACTTTATATATTCATATTTGCTATTATCGAAGGCACTGGCAATTAATTTTTGTTTGCAAATTGAAAATTTTCTTCTTATTATCATTATATTAGTTGTGTTTAAGCATTCTCTGAGCTAATAGTGCAGCCGTTCTGCCTCTACCCGCGCCTCTCAGCCCCTTTCCTCTCGGCCCTAACCAACCAATTCATAACTAATTATTAAACATTTTTCTGTATTCGAGCGGACAGTACGTCTGGCGGACAGACACAGCGCACGCAATATATTAAATAATTTTCGTGGGATTGCACTTCACTCTCTGTGCGCAACGAAATTATTATTTATTTTCTTCTCATTTGTTAACTCTCGACGTCTTCTCCGGGATTGTGTGTAGTATTAAAAAAAAGGAACTTGGCTATATAAGTATTTGGGAAAATTAATTTCGATCACGACTTTTGGCATACATGAGAAGGACTTTCTGATCATTAGCCCCAAAACTATTCGAAACGAAGCGTTCGGTTAAAGGTTTGGTTAATATGTGTTCGTCTCTTAAAATATAATCAAATACTGAAAAAATATATTCAATCAAATATTTTGGCTTTTTTTCTTTGCCACCCGTTTCGCGTTCGGATACATTCTTCTTTCCTCTCCGTCCTCTCTCCTAGTCCTCCCATCCCTCCCAGTCCTCCCAGTGCTCTGACTTGCCGTTTGGTCTAATGGTTTTAGGGCTAACTCTGATTTGTAAGGCGTTTGAGGAAAAGAGTGGAAAAGAAGTGAATTTATGGGAAGTTTGAGTGAAAACGACGAATACGTCTTTCGCTTGTATTTCATTGATTGAAACTAAACATCATTTAAATTATTTATTATTTCGATTCCAATTTTTGCCCATTTTTTTCATAACAATTCTTTTACGAATTTTTTTGCTGCGCTTTTGTTATTTGGAAATCGAAAACAATTTCTATTATTTATTATATATCAAAGATTTTTATTCCCGTTTTCTTGTTTTTATTGATCCGAAAACCAAATATATGGCAATATATAAAACGAATAAAAACGTCTGTCTACTTTTGTTGCCGACTTATTATTGTTTCATATTTGGATTATTCAGTTGTGTTTTCTCTTATTATATTTTTATGTATTTTTCTCTTCCCTTTCCATTCGCTTCCTCTCCGGTCTGTCTCGCAGTTGTTGTTTCAAATGGGAATACATTTTAATTTAAGAGAAAAAACATTTTTCTGATTCTACTGAGAAATTCTTCACCGAAACTACTGGTGTATACGAAACACTGGTTGAGTAGTAACTGAACTTAAATTTTTTCAGTATAAACATCGAAATACTTGGTTTTCTCGAGTGCTCACCGAATGCCAAAGCAATTGATTGCAAAACAGTATAATTCGTTTTTTTGTTGTCGTTATTATATTGTTGTTGTGTATACACAACCAAAATAAACAGAAAATATAGTTTTTTAGATGTTTTTACTCTAGCATTATATGAAATACAACTTTATTGTGTAAATGCATGTATTAAAGCAATTCTTCACATTTTTCCGTTTATTCTCCAGCTTTTGGTTCCGCCAGAGCTTACAAATAATTTTTTCTTTCACTCGTCTCGTCGTTCTCTCTCTCTCTCTCTCTCTCTCTCTCTCTCTCTCTCTCTCTCTCTCTCTCTCTCCCCCATCATATTTGACTGTTGTCGTCAAAAGTGGAATCTCTGCTCACGAGTGAGAGTGTGATCTCATGTCAAAGAATAATATCGCCAACGAGTGAAACGATTGCATTTGAGGCAAACGACTGCGAGTCGGGACTCATTCCCGTCTCACTCGCACTCAAAGCCTATTCTCTGCTCTCCTTCTTGTGTCTGATTTTTAGATCCGAACGCAAAACCCGAAAACTTAAAGCAAATATTTTTCTTACGGCTGTTCATTGAGGCATAAAAGACGACTCACTGCTAGACGACTGCCTGAGTATCGCTACCAATGCTAAGGGATTTTGAGGCTTCATCTCAGCCACTGAGCAATGAAATTGACTTTAATCCGGGGGCTCTACAGCACACATACCATTCCATACACGAGGAACGGGAGGCGAGAGTTAAGGAACGAAAAGAAAATTTTTATTCAAACGAAAAAAAATTGGAGAGAATTGGCGAGAATAGCGAAATAGAGATCAATCCTAACAACTGTTCAAAAGAGCATAAGACTCGAGAATAATAGACCAGTCGTTGCGACTCTAGTCTCGAATTTATTCCAAGAAATGTATAAAAACTTCTAATTTTAATACCATTTGACCGGAAATAACAATAAGGCCGTCAATCAGGACGTGAGCCGAAGCCAAACATATACGCAAACAGCGAATGCACGGGAATGGCAAGGAATGGCAGAACGCACTGTGCAGTGCGATTTCTACACTGCAGTTTTCTTGAAGAAAACATTGGTTAGCGTTTCGGCACACGATGTCTAATATGATTCCGACATTACGTGCTCTGTTTGCTCTAATGACTCGTCATCTTCACAAACAACACCATTCCCTCCATTCCCTCCATTCCTCCATTTCTGAGCACACTATTCACTGCACACATACCCACACCCCAACACACTAAGACATACTCATCCCTGTGCTTTAAAGTGTACGGTTAATAACTTATCTATTTTTTATCAAATTTAATCTCAAAACTCCTTAAAATAACTTATTTATTAAATTTATAGATATATTAGTTTTTTATATTTATTTTATGTTTTTTATACTTTATTTTCCGCTTATTTTTCGCTGCGTTTCGCCGAAGAGTGGTTTGATTTTTGTGTCGCACTGTTCGTCCGTCGCGTTCGCACTCTTAGCCACATATTCTCGAAATTGCTTTTTCTCTATTGAGAGAACACTTTCGTCGGGTCTGTGTCTGTGTACTGAATAAATGCGACTTTTGATGGCTTCGACTGCTCTTCTCACTCCTCACTCACTCCTCACTCTCTCGAATTGGCTTTTTCTCTCTTCCTTCCACTGATTTATTAACATTTTTCTGGATATTATATTTTTTCATTTTTATTTCATTTGTGGTTCTCTTTATATTTATTTATATATATTTTTCGAGCAATGATTGCGTTTTTCGAAAAATTTTAAAACATGTTGAAATAAATTAGCATTTTTACGGAACTAACTGGTATTTTAATGAGAAAACTTTTTTTACTTGATTTCATCTTTTGACATATGAAATAAATAACATTTAATAACTTCAATAATGAATAAATTTAGCATTATTTTTGAATCTCTGTTTAATGTGTTTTTCGGATTGCGATAAAAAATGTTTTTCTAATTCGCAGCAAAAAAAAAGTTTGTTTCGATAATTTCATTCAACACTAATTCATTAATGGCATGTCATTAATGTTAGATTACTATTTACTATAAAATATGCACAAAAATAAAGTTGAGAAACTAAATTAGAAATATTGAAAAGCATAAATTTAAATTAGAATAATATTTTTGAAAAGTAAAGCCGATGTGGAGACGGGGAAAGAAAATCTGTTTAAATTCTATCAGCGATTAGCATGTCTCAATATTATATAAATATTTAGTTGTAATAAAGTTTATGAAGACATAAATTCATTGAAATCGACGATTCGCGTCGAGTCGGGCGAATGGAAAGGCCGTACGAGAGTACGAGAGGTTGTTATTGATATTATTGCAGAGAATTGTTAGCATAAGAGAGTTTGAGCGACGAATCAATGAGATTAAGCTCTAATATCATGTTTCATATGATACAAGAAAAACCTAATTAGCAGTAAATAGTGAATACAGTAGTGTTCAGTGTATTGATAACTGCACAGTAAGTCTGGTGTGAGAGTGAGAGGACAGGGCAGGCGATGCGAAGGCTGTGGTGCGGCGGACGGGCGGGCAATGCACAGGCGATGCACAGGCAGAGAACAGGCAGTGTGGAGGCAATGCATGCTTTTAACATTATGTCGGATAATATGATACTTTTAGCTCAGTTGCCATTAGAAGTCCCAAAAGGTAATGCAACTAATAATACATTTGCTCGCAATGAGCGCTACGTAAGAGATATCGTAAAGACATCGACAGCACAACCGAAGCCATTGTAGAGACTCTGTCTGTGTATAGCGAACTGTTAGTGCAAACGAAAATACATTCTATTCTTTTCGATCGCATTCTTTCTCTTCGTCTTTCTCTTCGATTCCTTTCGTATCCTTTCTTTTATCATAAAACGAGCGCTAATTTCGCTGACTTTTCGTAATCAATGGCCAAATGTTCGGCAAATGTTTGGCCGAAAAAGTCGTTCACTCTTTCGAGCCGTTCGATCGCTAACAACAAGTGATATAAAGTGATATTATTTATTAAAACTCTTTCGCGTCGACTACACTGTTCTCAATACTCGCGAATGTGATGTCACTTATCGAACAAACACAGAGACAACGATTTTTATCTATCGCTCGACGACTCGCAACATCTTTCCACTCCTAATCAATCCATACAAATGTTGTTTCTTTTCTCTCCTTTTTCTTCGCAATTCTGTTTTATATCGATTTAATTGAATTGAGGTTTTATCGCATAATACAAAGGCATTAGTTTTTTCAACTTTTTTTATGTCTATTTTGTTATACCGATTGCAGACGAGAGAAAACGCAATAAAATTTAATTAAAATTGGTTTTATATCTTGTTTTAATGAACGGAGCAATAATAATAGTAATAATGCATTGTTAAATTACGATAATAACCACTGCATTGAATACAGTCAATGAAAATTAATAGTTGCAATGAATTATTTATCGACACAATATAAATAATTGATAGTAAAAAATATTCTTTTTATTGAGATAAGAGGTAATTGTGTTTTGTTGGCTAAATATACATTATATACCGTATATATTGACAAATAATTTGTCGAAAAATGCGAACCAAAAGCAATAAAATATGTAAGCGTTTAATCAGTTTATTATTGAATTACATTGACTCGAAACTGCAGTATTGAGTAATACCTGTTCCTCGTAGGAAGAGCTGTAGTGTCCGCGCAATAGTACAGTATAATCTTGGGCGAAAGAGAGTATTGCACTTTACGAACATCTATGCAGCTTTTTATGACCGCTATTATTAAAATTTGGTGTTCGGTATCTCCTATTTTATGGCCGAAACTTAATTTTACGATTCGTTGTAAAACTGTTTCGATGTGTTCGTCGTTTTTCTATTAAATGGAGTGAAACTGATTTTTTCGCCGCATCTCTGCCGCTGATACACAACAACAAAAAACAAACTGTATATTCGCGGCTCAGCAGCAGCAGCAGCGGCTGAGAGATGGGGAACGGGAGAGAACACGAAGAACAGTAAAAAGTAATCACTACTTAAGCATTGATTCGGAATTGCGGATCTGAAAAAAGCCATTCGTTTGTATTGATATGGTTTACATAAAACATTTTCTTAATAACAATCTGACAGTGATTTGCATTTCGCGATTCGGTTCGCATTCTCTTCGTTCACTCGAGTTGTTTGTCTGCAAACAGAGGCTTATCATCGAATCGCAGGTTTCGACTCTTTAACTCGAATTTGTCATTTCGAGACACAAATAGATTTATTTATATTCCGACTAATAGTTAGTTCGCGTTCGCAGAGCCGAGTGTTTCGGAGAAGCAGCAAAAGTTCGTCTTTAATTAGATTCATAAATTAGTCGCCGGCTTAAGCTCCGGGGGTTGTCTTCGATGGGTCCAAAAAAATACATTAAAAGCCCAAAACGAACCGTCCCTTCGAATTGATGGGACGACGCGAACGGCGAATGCAATTCAAAGCATCTGTTTCTCAATGTATGGCTTGTATTGCGGGAAAGCACTGCTTGTCGTCGACGACAACCACTCAAACCATTGAACGCTTTCCGCAAATCATTTTGTGATATATTTCTCGAATGTATTGAATGAAAAATTTTTCAGGTTTTCCACTGCCTTTCCCACACCGTCTGCCTCTCTCTACCCGTTTCGCACATTTGGCGAACTCCCCATTCAAGCCCGACCTCAGACCAGATCTGGTCTTTTAATTTGAGTTTTAGTTTTTCTATTCGTATTTTTTTTGCATAACATTTGTTCGGAATTTTCATTAGCTTTTTGAGCAATGGCTTCATTACATTGTTTGTTGCGATTAAACGCTTAATGTCTCGAAAACGCATTTTTGCCGACAAATGAATTGTCTTTAATATAAATATTTTTGCAATAAAACTAAAGGGTTTGTTCTCTCATTTCTACCAAGAAGCAATCGACTTGAGAGCGGAAAAACTGCGAGGCAAATAAATTTCCAGTATAAATTGTTTATATAATAATATAATGAATAATCTAATCATTAAACGTTTTGATTGTGATTTTCTTCTCGAATACGAGTTTTCCGTTCAGTTCTTTCTTTAATAGTTTTATGCAGTTTTTTGTTGCACTTAAATGATATATTAATTCGAGTGAAATATTATAATAGAAAAAAAGCAAAGTTAGATATCAAAAAGAAGTATTTGAGTATTTGAGCATTTTTTGAATAACTAGATAATAATCGAATAACTTTTTTTTTGTTTCGCCAAAATTCTCTGTTCACAGCCATAGTAACGGAATTGTGGAAAAAATGTACGTTTTTTTCGCAGCGATTATATCGTGGATTGTGTGGCGAAATGCGAAAGAATGTGCAGAAAATTTCAGACAAAAACGTTGAGATGAATGGAAACCAAAACGAAAAAATGATTTTTCAAAAACCAGTGCCATTAGTAGTGATAGCCGTAGACACTATGACTATAATTATGCTCTGCTTTACATTTCATTAATTTCTCAGCCAGTGCCGGCACAGTCACAGCCGCATACCTGGCCTAATCGGACAATTACCTTGATTCGCAAAAAGCACATTTGGGGGCTATTCAGCACATATACATTGTACAATGCACATTTGGCGAAGTGTCTGTGTTATAACGATGATATGCCGTACGGCCCCCGACCCTCCCAATCGAGAGCGAAACTGTCGGTCAAAGTCTCACTTCTCTACTCCACTCTCGGCTTTGTCTTAGCATTACTCCAGTGTTGAGATAATTCTCATTATTTTTGATTTTCTCGAAATTCTCTTTTGGAGAGAAAATAAAATAATTTGCGATAACTTTTCCACAAACTTGTTGTGAAAGCAATTTTTGAATTATCTGAAGCTAAACCGTCAGCTTATTATAGCTATTTATTTATTTGAAGGCAATTGCAATAATCTAACCGAACCGACCGACCAGTATGTCTGCGCAGACATAGCGTATGTGAGCCGGAGTGAGCCCGACCTCACATTAAGAATTTCATGCCTCCGGACATCGTATCGCTGATACAGGACTTACGAGAAAAAAGTTTTTTTTTCTTATTTTTTGCACAGAATATTTCTCGCTGTCAGATGTGTCGCATGTCATAAATTGACAGACATATCATAAATGGCTGTTTACTCAAACTCATGTCATTCCGTCTCTGATTTCTTTTAATTTCAATTTTTAACTAATCTCTGCCTTTACTGCGTTTTTCGCATTGAATATCAATTTTTTGCTTTTGCTTTACTAATGGAGAACGAGTTAATCATTATTATTAACATGTTAGTTTTTTATTATGTAAAACTAATACATTTACTCATCCGATCCTAATTTAAATTGATAGCACAGGAGAAAAAACTACAACTCATATAAAAGAATGTTTAAATTTTTGAATTTCAAATCAATGATCTTATTCTTGTTTCGAAGGCTTTTATGCTTTGCTTTCCGTTTCGATTATATCTGTTTCTGCGTTAAGACTATGTATGCGATTCACTGCAGCCATAGTCCTCATTGTACTCCATCTCCAAAGTGTAGTTAATATTAAAATTGAGCCCAACGTTCGGCAAACGATCGCTTTGACAGATGATTTGGGTGAGGCTTAGGAGGCATAGGAGGCATAGGAGGTAACAATCATTTACTTTATGCGCTCTTTTATGCCAACATTTAATAACATGAATGAATTTAATGAAGAAAAACATCGAAATAAATACTTCAATATAATCTCAATATTGGCACAATTTTTTGCTACAAGCTCTCCCTCCCCAACTCTCTCTCTCTCTCTCTCTCTCTCTCTCTCTCTCTCTCTCTCTCTCTCTCTCTCTCTCTCTCTCTCTCTCTCTCCCAGCTCTTTGTGTTCTAAATCGTTAATTTGAATCATTAGCTCCTCTTCTGGAAAGTTATTTTTGAATATATTAAAGCAATGCTCCGAACAATTAATTTTTAGCAAAAAACAACATTTCTCTGCATTGTATATACAGTGTACAACAAAACGTTTTCATTTAGTTAATTGAATCAATCAATTAAATCATAGAATAAATCGTCTTTAATTAAATACTCACTAATATAGGAATGTTGTTTTTGCAGCTAATGTTTACTTTTGTTGATTATTTTAATATGTTGTTCTAAAATTTGCATCGATTTAAATTATTTTGCCTTTTTGCTATTTATCAAGTTAAAATTTGAAAACTGTTTAAAAATTTATTATATATACAGTATTATTTTGATATAGTATTTAATTTAAAATATGAATGCTTTTTGTTTTGAAAAGTATTTTTAATCCAAATATCGATCGGATTCGTGCCATAAAAGAGAAATGCATTTAAAATTAAAAATTTATCAAATGTTTTGTCACCAATACATCTGAACACTCATTGAAATTCATAAGAGTCGGTCGAAAGTGTGTTCTCATATAAATATCAAAACGCAAATCATAACAAATGTTCGGCTGGTCTTCGACTCGACTGTAGGCTCGACTGCAGGACTGCTCGCAACGAATGCATTGACTCGAGAGCTGAGTCGAACTCAAAGGTACGATAAGTTATGGTTCGGTTTTATGCAAAATATTAATAAAAAGGCATTTCGAGGCATATCGGGGGACCGAACGTCTGGGTTTGACAAATGGCTTTTGGGTGTAACACGTTTTGCACTACTGTTTCGCACCTAAACTGCATTGCAGTCGGCGTTGCGCTAATCAGTCAGAGCGAGACAGCGCCGGCACTCGCGTCAGGCCTCCAATGTGTTCGAGGGGGCGCTTATCACCTAATTTCTCGACATATAATTCGACTAATTCTCTAATTCTCTTTTTATTTCGCTTTTTATATTCGTTTCACTAAATTATACTTATATTCAATGCAATAATATCTCCGAAAGAACAGTGAAGTGTAATAAATATTGTTCGTAATGTTGGGCCGAGTATTGTATGTGAATTAGTAATGATGCGGACATATGGGCGCGAAATAGATATTTGATTAAATAGGGTTGGGGTCACCGTATCTATTAGTGCGTCAGCACCGGTACACAACAGTCTTTTGATGAACAGAGCGCCTACACTAAGAGCTTGGAGTATAAAAAACATTAATTTCGGCGTAGAGCAAACTAGCAAGGTACAATATGAAATAATGCGCACTACAGGGTACGGGGTGCTCGTGCACTCGCTCTACCAGTTTGTTTGTTGCCATACATGTGCGTTACGCTATTACTTACATATTTTACTTTTTTCTCGCTCTTGTCTCTCGATTGCATGCCATTCCCCGCACCGATACATAAGCCATTGTCACATAAAAAGTAGTGGAAAACCAATTGTATGAATATGTGTATTGCACTCACACTCCCCGCTCCTGCTGTCTGTGTATGTGTGAGCCAACAGATTGTTTGCTATGATAGACGAGACATAAAATCAGAAAATAGTGCCAAGCAGCTTTTTTGTATTGTCTCGCGATCTGTGTATACGTTATGGCTGTTGGTTAGCAGTAGTCGTCAATTATTCGCAGTACTGTCCAGAGACTAATGTACACACAATGTAGGAGTTTTCCACAGTTTATACACTTTTTCGCCGATAATAGCATTTTCCGTAGGTTGCGCTCGAATGTGCTCCTTGTGCTCTCTGCTCGGCCCGAATGTGCGCCTCGTTTTGTCAAATGTTCTTCACGGCTCTAAAAACATTTTATTTCGCCTCTAATTTATGATCAATGCACAGGCGCTCTATTTTTATGGCATCTATTTTTTAATCCACTCCTCTATAGCACTACTCCTCTCTCACCCAAACTTTTTACCCCAACTTCTGTCGCGATTTCTCCGATTCGCGATTCGACTAAATTTTTCGTCGTTTGCCATAAACAATAAAATAGTTGGTTTAGGCCTCGTATGCCCTACTCTATGCCCTCCTATTGCGATAATGCAATTAAAGACTAGGATTTGCCAACAGTTTTCGTCACCAGTTATTATATGCCGTCTATTAGTCTATTATTCATTATTAACGTTCGTTAGACTTTTGATGAATTTCTTTAATTGAGATCTAAAAACTTGGTTCTCATGCTTTCACTCTCTTCTACCACTGGCTGTCTATTTGTATGTATGTCTGTGTGTATGCCTTCCCTTTCCTCTCGCACTGGCTTTTATCTAATGATAGCTAAATATAATAATCATTTTTTCTATTCAACTCCACTATAATTGCAGACAAACTTCTGTGCATTCATTATATGCAGAAAACCTTAATTAAAAAAATAATTATTGAGTTTTCAAACAAAACAATTTTTGAGTGACTGAATGGGAGAGAGAGAGAGAGAGAGAGAGAGAGAGAGAGAGAGAGAGAGAGAGAGAGAGAGAGCTGGTGAGAGAGAAGGGTAGAGTAGATAGAGATGTCGAGTAAAGAATTGGGAAAAGCATTTGAGAGCCAATGCGTTGTAAAATATGAAAGTATTTTTGACATTTTTTTGATGGATTGCCTAATATTTGGGATAAAATAAATTAAATATATTTTCCATTCATTACCGAAGATTGCAATTCACGTAAACCCGTAGTAAATGTTTGGATGCGAAGCGACGCCAATATCTTTCGGTTACGAAAATATAATCTAAAAATATATTGATTACAAGATTGTAGACGAATAATACATCGAATAGTAAACCGTTGTGTCGATGCTGTCGGTGCTGTACGCCGTAGAGCGCGAGAGCGTGTGTTTGTGTGCATTGAATAGCAAAAACAGGACATTATTGTCGATGTGATGCCTGTGCTCTCCATTGTGTCGAACGTTCAGGAGATTTATGGCTATATATGACGGCTTTGTTTATAAAAATTTTGCAAATATTATATATTAATAGTGTCGAGAGTAGGTCTGCTCGACTCGGCGTACAACACGAGCACCCGTAGCATTGCACCAGTATGTGTATGCGTCATATTATTGATGTCGAAAAGCCAATACAGTGCGAAACGCCTGTCTTCTCATTTCATTAGATTATCTCATAATTTGATATAATATTAATAAAATTTATATTAAAAATGTCGAAAGACTTAACTTTTTATAAATATTTCAAATTTGAAAATTATTCTCAAGTTTTTGACGTTTTAAATGAGATTTATATAATGTTCTAAACGTTTAGCTTAAACTCATAGTCTTTCCATCATCTAGTAGTGCACACATACAGCACATGCAGTAGAGGAGAGTACAGTGCATACCAGAGCAGCGCTGTATAAGTCATAAGCGGTAATGAGGCGACTGTTAAATCCTGTGCAATGTTTTTAACAAAAAATATTGCATAATATGTGTCTAAACCAGAGATAGTGTGTATATAAACCTCAGAGAGGTTTTGGGTAAAGATTTTTTTTTGGGCTATAAGTGTGTGATTTGTTAAGCTCTAAGTTAAGGGGATTGGAGTGAAAGAGAAAAATGAGACCTAAAGTGCGCTCTCGCTATCATTTTTTACGATTTGTGCCAAAATTGATATTCAAATAAAACACAATTTACTTCAATAAATGAAATATTGTGTGAAGTATACGGAATGCGATTAATTCGCCGCTCAATGCCATTGATTAATGAATTGATTTGCAGTGAAATATTCGCCGCATTATTACAATCACATTCACTCATTCATTCACTCATTCGCTATATTTTTGTTTAAAAAACAATTTTAATATTGCGCTGAATTGCGAGCACTTTATCGCTTAGACTCAACTCCCGCTGCTTTTAACGTCCAATTCTTCTCGCATTTAGACTTCCATTCTCTTCGGAGTTCGTCTAATCTCTTCCGAAGTTTTTTAATGAAAATATAATCAGAAATAGCGAACAAAAAACTTTTTATGCCATCAAATTGCATACACTATCCAACCAATTGTGCAGTATATCTGGCGCTAAATCTTTTGCGTTGAATGCCCTCAACTCAAACACAATTTCTCGAAAGTACGCCGATATGTGTGCCGTTGATTGGGATTGGGATCCGTGTGCGGAGTTCGCGCTTTTATTTTTGGCACTCAATCGAGACAAGAGAGCGAAAAGTGCCGACGATTTGAATATATTCACTGATTTTTACGATTCGAATAAGCGATCGATTGCTGTCTTTATTCGCGTTATATCGTTGCAGAGAGTGATTGCAAAGCATTTTATTTGTTTTGATTTGAAATTTAATTTTTTTCGTTCGAATCGAAAACGCAATTCAGATCTAAAATAGTGTTTTATCGGCGGTATATACCGAGCAGTATGTCGTGTATATACGTATATATTGGTAATAATATTCCAGAAATGATTGCCATCTGCGCCCCATTGAGACGAGCACTTCGACTAATGCCGAGATTGGACTTAATATACGAAGAATTCGTTGTTCTGATCGGCGAACGCGGATAAGTGTCAGAGTATTGGCTAATGGGATGTCTTCATCATTCGATGCAAACGCTATATAATTATTGCATAAGTTTTATGTCTTTTAGATATAAGTATTAGTGCTTCTGCTGGCGCTCAAGCATTCCTCTCCTGCCTATCAATTGCCGTAACTTTCGTTCAGTCACTTCACTCTTCTCTCACATCTCTGTCTTTTCTCAAAACCTAATTCCAAACGCTTTGCCTATCCGTCGCCTCTTCGCTGCTCTTCTCCACTCTTCTCGACGTAAGTCTACTCTCAGTCCGCTCTCAGAACTCAGACTCAGGTTTTCCAACTAATATATAAGCGTTCGTTCGAAACATATTTTCGTTCGTTATTCTACTTAATGCTGAGCGAAGAGCACAGTTAGCACTCGGAGACACATCTGCTCTCAACGAACGGCACAATATTTTCCTTTTCGCGAAACGATAGTCTACGTCGACATTGTTTGAGTGGATTTCCATCTCTGAAACCAAAATGTTTATCCTTTGCAACAAAATAAATAACAAAAGTCTGTCGTATTGTTAGCAATGCATTCGGCGCTGCATTTCATTCATATTTATTCTATTATTCGATTAGAAATCCTTACGTTTTTCGCCGTCTCTCAGCCCTCTCCACCCGATCTGCTTATGCATACAATCACACAATTTTGGCATAAATTCAATTAATTAAACTTCGAGAGTAGGCCCGAGTCCTGACTGTGCGCTACTGTGCGCCGACTTAGAGTCGAAATGTGTTTGACTAGCAATTCATACAATTCGGTTACGAATGCATCTTTGAAACGCCACTTCACTTTAGCCGCACTTCGCCTTCAATACTGCAAACACGACCACTGCTACCAGTGCTACCCCTATTGCCGCCAATACTACTCCAGTATTTCGATCCGTTGTCAGCTCTGACTCATATTCCCATCCGTTCCGTTCGGAACGTGTTTGCGAGTGAAGCCCAAAAAGAAGTAAAAGACCGAAAAAAGTATATATTATAACAGATATTATACAGCAATGAAGTAAAGGCTGTTCTGCGGCCTCTTCTGCAGTCTCTTCTACAGTCTGTTCACTGGAGTCTCGCGTGAAGTGACCGAAATTCGATTGGCATTTCGGTTCATATCTTGTTAGTGAAGTCGTGGTAATTGAGATGCATTGGAATGACTCACTCAGGAGTCGGGAGTCGGGACTGGGCTCTCCATTTGGCGAAACACCGATCTTGTGATGTATTGCGCGGATGCCTGCACTACAGGCGTAGTAGCGCTGTGTTTAAGGTTTTGAATTAAACAGTGAATAGACTGTACCCTAAAAGTACAAAAGGCGTGATTAGAGACCAAAAAATTGTTCGCTCTCTCAGTCCGATGAGCGCCGAAAGAAAAATCTCTATTTTGCGGAAATATATATCACTCGACGCTTGACTTCCCCATCCCTTCTCCTCATCTGCTCGACGCGACTCCTTTACAATTTACACAATACCGGGTAATACCAGTGCCATCAGCGCCGACACCACTGTCTCGAAGCGTTGATTTTATTTGGTTTTTCACTCTTCGCTCCTATTATTACATTCGCCTGTTATTGAGGTTTTCGGTAATAATTCAATTTGTGAGTCGAGTTTGCATTTAATAAATGCGCTTTAATTTTAAATAGGATGAGCTCTCACTCTCTTCCTCTCTCGAGTCATCCCTCTCCCAAACCCTCTCGCAATCCCTCTCCCGATCGCACACAACAGTGCGACTGTAGTGAAGGCCCAAACCAATAAAGCGCATGAATTGCTCTTTTGGTGCCAAAAGATTTATTTCAATTGTAGGAAAAAACTTTAACTGAAAGCTAATGTTTGGCTTATACTGTGTATTCTGAGCGCGCATTGAGTGATGGCTCAAATGATATTTGCTTTTTCGCTCAAAACTCATTCAATAATTTTTTGTTTCGTGTGTTTTGTTTTCCGACGGCGTTTGACTGCCACTCGTGCTCTCCGTAGCGCCAATTCGCGCCAATTGTCTCTGTATTTGATTTGAGTCGTCGTTTTGGACGACTTTTTCACTCTTCACTCGACTGTTGACTTATTAATATTGATTTAACGTTTTTTTGCTACTAATTCGACGGCTTTCTCCTCATTCGCTCCTCTAATCCGGAGGCAAGAACTGCGGCTCATATTCTCATTAAATTAATTTTCTTCTATTAGTCGAAACGAGTTCTTCAGTTCTCTTCAGTTCTCCAGTTCTGCGAAAATTTGTTATATAATTGTTGTACGAAATTGAAAGCAAAAAGAATGAGAATATTATAGTAAATGGCATTAAAGCGAATGCGTTCGTAGTTTTCGCTTCATTTCTTAATACAAACATTAATAGTGGAGACAAACAGACAAATAACGCAAAACTGCTTTTATTTTTCAATTTTCGGTTCGCTTTTTCTGACATTCTCTCCATTCGTCTCGTTGTCTGCCTCTCAGTCGCCGCGCAATCCGATTGCCGACTCGTCTGTCGACTCAGTTATCGAATTAGAAAATTTCGAATAAAAATTCTGCAAAGAATGCAAAGAATAGAAGCGAGAGAATCGAGAAGAAGAAAAGAGTAAATACTTTTATGCATTAATATCGATATATAAAACGCGTCATTCATAAGCCGGCATTAAATGCTCAGTCGAGTGGAAACGAGACGTTCGGTTTGAATAAGTTATGAATTAGAGAAATGAAAATCTAATTCACGAATCAATGTTTCGACGATTTATATTCGCGGCATAAGTCCGACTCTAAAATCGGGAAAAGTTTTTTGACGCCAATTCTCGACTCGAATCTGCGAATCGCAGGCAAACAAGATTTGGCGAAATTAAATCAAATGAGAAATAATAAAATTCAATCGACATTTCAGACAATTCACGCTGTTTTGCCATTTATCAGAATAAAGATCCGACTATTTATTGACACTTTAATCCGCTGCTTGTAAAAGGCTTCTCTCCTTTCTCTCACTACCTCTCCCTCCCTCTCCCCTACTCTCCCCTACTCTCCCCCAACTCTCCTCACTCTCTCCTTTCACGTTATATTCCATTATATCAATGGCTTTCACTTTTTTATAGCATTTTTTCTCGTTTTGCCGTCTTTTGCATACATGAGTCACTCATATATTATAACTTATTTTAACATTCAGTCGATGTTTGCAACAGTTATTATGCAGTCCTGCAGTCATCTGCATATACGGCATACGTTAAAAAGAGCTTTAGATCGAGTATCTAGTGCTCTGATATGGCACATAACTGTGCTGACTGTGCTGACAGCAAATGGTATTGATAGAGATAGTCGAGTACACTGTATACAGTTGGCTGTTAGCGTATAATTCGTTGACATTTGGCAGCAAAAAAAACCCGAAGATATTGCGTCCAATTCAGGCATAGTTTATGTGATGTTTGCGAATACGACTGCGAATTCGTGTCGTATGTACTCCTACTTCGATATTCGCGATATATTTATTGGCGAAATAGGACTAAAACCTAACGACGAGTAGTGTTTAGAAATTTATGAATAGTCGCGAATTGGCAGCAAATTCTGATTACAAAATGTATGGACGAGTCACTGAACTTAAGAATTGCAATTCAATTAATATTTAAACAATGTTAGAGTGGAAGTGGTTTAGCGACCGTATTAGCTCTTCTCCCACTTTCGGCTCTCTCTATCACTTCCTCGCTCTCCCCCTCTCTCGCACTCGTACTCTCTCTTCTGCTAATATAATATCCATTTTTCAGAACGTATTCATCAAATATTTGTTTGACTACTCGCTATAAAAAGCGCTAAAGTTTAACATTTTCTCCAGTGATAGATAGATATCTATTTTTTACGCTACAAACTATACAGTAGTCGAAGTGAATAAAACTGTTATTTGAGAAATAAATTCGCGAAAGTCGTACACAAGATATATGCGACTCATATATTATGAATAAAATTCTCATCAATCAGTTAATCATTGATTAGAGATAAAGAGATGTTTTTATTCCGAGTTTAAGCTTCTGTCGCAGGTCTGGGAAGATATGCGGCTTTTGTCGCATCGATCCTCTCGTCTATACTCTCGACTATAAATGAGTCGCTTTTTGCGCTCAAGAGTTGCAAAGCCAGCGCCAGACGCGAGGCACGGGATGGATGAGCGCTCTAAACAGTATTGAATTACACGAATATATAAAAAAGGATTGAATCGAAGCCATAAATTCCGACAAATCAATGCCTGACTCATACGACTCGTACGACTCATACGTCTGAGTGACTAAACACACAAAATGTGATCGAAATTTGCATTTGAATGACGCGTTCGCTCGATATGTCTTCTATGTGTTCAATGGCTTGACCTAATGTTTTGTTAAAATATTTTTTTATGTATTTATTGCTTCTTTTTTGCATAATAGAGTAGTAGCAAGCTTACTTTCTAGCGAATTAGCTGTAGTGCCAACGCTTCTAAAGTTACGATTTTTTGTATAAATACATTTCGGAGTCATGTAATTGAATGGAAACACGCATTCATTCAGATTATGATAGACTCGTCGCACGCATTACGACATCTGAAACACTCGACAAAGAGTCAGAGACTGTCAACTCATTCCGACGTTCATAAGCTCTATTGTAAAGCAAGTCTGGCATTGTATAAACTAACATGCTTTGCTGCAATAAATGCCACTAAATATATGTTATTTTTGACGTATCTGTGTAAATGATATCTGACTCACTCACTAAGATTTCAGAGTTTTTTTTCTCATAATTACATCCATTTATTGAATGGAATGAATGTCTTTTGAAAATATTATTTATGAAGTCATTCATTAAACTAAATGACTGTTTTCTCGAATCTCATACAAAGTTAACAATCTTACTGAATGCACATTGAGCATGATACAGTATTCGATTAAAGCAAGTTTGATATTGAAAGCCAATTGAATAAATAAAATGTTTTATTTGCTCTAAATTTAAAATGTGATAAATTGGAGTCTCGAGTCTCACCAAAGTATTTGAGTCAATGTTTTTATTAATGTTAGAAATACCTGAAATAAAAATTTTAAATTCAAGTTATGTATTAATTAGAGATTAAAGTTATTAAACTTGCACAAAATTTAATATTTTATTCTGTCAACGCGAATAAAAGTTTAAGCTTGGCGCAAGAGTCAGTTTCTCGGGCGAGATTGAGCTTGCTAAATTATTGTGTAATTATGGAATGAATTTCTCGAAATAAGAATGATACTTAAATGCAATTTATAACTATTAATTATTTCTCAATTTAGAGGCAGACCAATGACTAGTCTTGTAATGGATGTAAAACTTAAATATTTATTTGATTATAGAGAAGAAGTAATTTAAAAATTCTTTTGAATTTAATTTTCTCCATCTATTAAATTAATCGCAGGTTTGCTTAACTTGTGATTAGTTGTGCTATTCATTGATAACTCGGTCTATGAAAGGCGAGTAATAGGTGTATTGTCTCTATGTATACACTGTATAGACTGTTCTACACAGTATATGAATCAAACAATAGTTACAATACTTTCTTGAATGCATTGGTGTAAGTAATTGGCGCTAAACTTATTGCTACAAACAGTTGGTGTGCTTTGAATGTGCATTCAATTGCATTCTTAAGCCAATTGATTGATTAGCGAAGGTCTGCAATAATGCCAATTGAAAAGAGAATTCATTGCTTCCAACGCTCTCTCCTGGCTCTCTCTCTCTCTCTCTCTCTCTCTCTCTCTCTCCCACTCTCTCGCATACTCTCTGCTCACTCGGTGCTCACCGTTCGACTGTTCGATAGGATCATTGATCCCTTGGGTGCGTAACGTGATTGCAATACCCCCGACACGACGCGAACTGTTGTACTGTTGTGCCCGTAATCGCTACACATACCGACTCTACCAAACTCTACCGACTTCGCAGCGAATCTAACATGTAACATTCGTTTTATGCATAAATATATGGATTTTCAAATGCACTCATAGTCTGTTCGCATATTTATTTCGATATCAACTGCTATAACGCCTACCGAAGAGAGTGGAGTATCGAAAAAATGTTATGCAAATGCATATGCATTCGACACAATGCTTATTATCTTTCTATTTCTTGTGCCTCTCTTTCACTACACTGTTACTGCACTGCCATTACATTTATGCTCTAATTTTCGATTACATACTCTATTCGCTATATTCATAATTTTTTGTGTTTCTACTCTACGAACGAGTAGTTTCGATGTTCGCTCGAAATGTTAGAGGAATAGCAACTCATATAATAAGTTAGATATATATTTCCCGAAAGTAAAAGAATAATGCATTTGGGACTTGCAATATATCGGTAGTGCATACATACGGCACATACAGCACATATACGGCACACACAGCAGCAGCAGCTCTACACTCATACCCGACGAGTATTGCTTTGGTATTAGATTTTCGCGTTTCACTGCATATATCAGTTGTACGCATGAAGTGAGCGAACAGTTCACCAGTGCTGCCAAAAACACGTACCAAACCATACAAACGAGAGTATGCCTGTGCACAGTGGCCTGGCCTCCGCTCTCCATCAGTTGCTGCCATTCCTGCCATTGCTGCCATGCCGGTGCTATCATTTGATTGATGAAACCGTACCGAATGGTGAACTTTGTTGCAGACGACCCGATATTCGGCTATTGGTGTGATTGGCGAACACCAGAACTCGAGACACAAGAGAATGGAAATTGTTTTTCACGTAAACGCCATTCGATGTAAACGCACGCAAACCGTGAATTTTAAACGCATTTTATTCATCAAAACTGTCGAAACTATTTTGTGTCGAATGTCTTCTGCCTCTTGTCTCTCGTGTCTCGTCTCCGAAGCCGTAATATCTGTCGGCGCTCTTCGCTGTCGTCTTTGCTCTTTCGCCTCATTTCGTTCGATGTTTTATGTCTTCGCGTTTCAGTCCTTTCCTTCCATTCCTTCCATTCATTGAATTTTGTTTTTGTTTTTCGCTCTCATTGTCTGCCTATCACTGGAGTCCGTCGAGTGAAGAGAAAATTGAATTTTTCTCATTAGTTATTAGCCGAATGTCATAATTGAATCCGAATCTCATTTTAGTCGTATATCTATCGATGTGCTCATCGGCTACTCATCACATATAGCGCTCATATATTATAATGGCTATCGAATGCCAAACCCTCTCTCTTTCTAATCTAATCTACATTTTCAGCCCACAATCGAAAGTTAGAGAAGAGATGAGAATTTTTTTTTTGCTTTCATTTGTATTTTTTTCTCTCCCTCTCTGTCTCTCTCTTCTGGTTTCCATTCTATTTGATTCACTCTTTTGTCTCTCTGTCTGTCCATAAGAAGTCCTAATTCTTACGGTTGGATAGTCTGGTGATGTTGTAAGCAAATGGACAGCTATTTATATTTGGCTTTCCTATTAGCGCTCGGCCTACTCGAGAGCTCAGTTAGCTTTTTTCATTTAATGCGATCGGTTGGTCGGCTTTAGGCAATTTAGTCGAACAGAGCGGCGAAAACAGGCGCTGGACTACAAGTGCACACAAAACACACACACATTTATAAACACGCGTTTGTGTGTCATTAGCGAGTGGTAGGCCTTAATTGCATCGGACATACGGCCACTCATGAAGTGGTACTAACTTTTATTTATTATTTGCCACTCGTTTTGCTCGAACAGCCAGAGCTAAATGTGCGCCTATTTTGTCGTTTACTAGTTATCCGTCGTTTCAATGCATTCGCAATGACTGCCAATACAAATGACTCGAATTGTTTCGCAAATTATAATAATCTCTTTTACGCCGTTTTTATCACCAAAACGAGAGAATATTTTTGTTTTGTTTTGCCTCTCATTTCGTTCGTCTAATACATCGACTGAAAAATTATTGTTTGCACTCTCGTCGTGCCGGTGCTCTCGGGTCGCAATTCCCCGAATCCCTATTCACACCGTTCTCTCTCCGTCTCATTCGAATGCCGATCCCATGCCCTGACCTGCGCTCTCTCTGCGCTCTCTCTGCGCTCTCTGTCCACTGCACGGAAACAATATTAAGAAATATAGTGATTGAAACTTATTTTACTCATTGTTTTCCATCTATTCGTTTCGCACAGACTATCATCATTGAGGCGCCCGAACCCGTAGTGTCAGTCACTGTCCGCTATATTATGGATACGATATTCGAGCCATTACTCGATTCATGAATTATTCGTTTCGCACAAACACTCTGTCATACGAGTAGAGCATTCGTACGACTCCTCGACTGAGAGATAGGCGAACGAAGAGAAGCCATAAAAACAACAATTCGAGTGACGATAAGGAAGAGAAGAGATCTCTCTTTCGATAGAAAACAGATAACATTAAAGTTGAGACAAACTTGAGGCCAAACACCGAACATAAGACTCTTTATTCACGTTATTTCGCCGCTAATCAAACACAACAGACACACAGAAAGCTGTATCTCTGGCCTCACTCGCCATCAAAAGCAAATAAATGTAATTTTCGGTAAGTCTTTGCAAATTTTTATTTATTATTATTTTCATTTTCCCGACGTTTTTATTTATGACTAATTTTAAAACAAACAAAATATTGCTATTTTTGTGTAAATAATTGATGAATTTCTGCGCAATATTTTTAAGTTTAAAGAAAACAGTTTGTTTTTTAAAGACAATTTTGGCATTTGTTAAATTTTCGCATATTATTACCCTGCATACAGTGTAATTTTTACAATGCATTAATATACTCAACCATTGGCTTAAGAAAAAAAAAAAACAAAAATTGATTTTTATCAACAGATTTGTGAAATGAGAGAAAAAAAACTAAAAACTCATTTATAAAATGTAATTCACTATAATTACGGCTCAATTTTTACGACCAGAAACACTGCATCTGTTTATTAGATTTGGCAAAAAATATTTGCATAATTAGCCATCATTTGGCAGATGACTGCTCGCCGTAATTCGTTTGCTATTTATTGTTTAAACATAATGTTTATTGTTTTCAACAATTCAGCGCAACATTTCAACATTTTCTTCTCTCCATTCGTCCGATTTGTTTATTGCATAAACACAGCGAACGAGAGGAGAGAAAAGCAAAATACGATTTAAGCGAATATCTAATTTTGAGACAAAAATTATAGTCTTTTCGAACGTTTAGCCAAATTCGGGGCTAAAACCCGAAAATAATTTTGTAGACGGAATGAGAGACAGAGAATGTGAATAAGAAATTAGATATTGTTTTGGTGAGACATCTGCTCTCTATCTCTCCGCTCGTCAAACACATCAAAATCCTAAACAATAATTATGGCATTAATGGACTTTAACTCAATCTAACAGTACTTTCGATCGCATTTTTGCCCTTCGCTTGCAAATACATCGCGAATAACGCCAATCCATACGTCCATACGTTTGAGTGCATCGTATCTATAATTTATACAATTGATGTACAAATGCTTTCAGTAATTATTTATTTTAGTTCTCTTTTAAGTAGACATCGATTTGCAAATAGAGATTCTCGAGTGTGTTCTCCGAAAAGATGTAAACGGAGATCGATATTAATCAGAAAATTTTTAGACAAATTTGCTTTTAATTACAAACATTTTTTTAATTTGCAAGTTTGTAAACTTTTAAACGAGGCTAAAACAAGAAGATTGCTGTTTAGTTTAAGTGCGATAATACTAATACGATGTTCTAACCCAGTTTTACAGTTTTGTGTGTTTTATTCGGTCTGAGATTTTAAGCATGAACCATTTTTAGTGCTGGAAATATTTATACATTATATATTTATAGTATACATATCGAAATAACTTATAAATAAATTAAATGATAAAAAACAAAACAAAATTGAAATACAATTTTGTTTTTTCGTTTGGCGTTTCGATTAGACGAATGAATTGATTTTTATATTTCATGTGTTTATACTGTATATTTTTGTCTCACTTTGAAAAAACATTCCAACATTTTCCACTCTCGTCAGCAAATCTCAAGATAATATTTGTTAGTTTTACCAATTCTCTTTTCCACTCTATTTATCACAAAAAATACTTAACTATTTTTTATGCTAAACATTATTGAATCTCAAAGAATATTGGATTTTAAAAAGTATTGAAGTATTCGTTTGCTTTGTATTTAAGTAAAGAGTAAAAAAGTTTTTAAATATTTTTATCAAATTTTCTTTAAGTGCTTTTGAATTTTTAATCTGTTTGTCTTTATATACATTTTAGTAATTTTTTAATATTAAACAAATATTTTTCGATTTTATAAAAACAATATTTTTGTTATCCAATAGATAGTGAACAGACTTTTAGTGTAAATTAAAATTTTATACTAAAAAAAGTTGATTTCGTATTATAAACTTATACTGTATTTGAAAAATTTGACCCATTTTTCCAACTCTTCATACTTTGAATTTGAAATATTTATTTTTTTATGTATCGAATAATCTGTTCAATACGTTTAGAATAGAAATTTTGTTGTTGTGATAAAATTGATGCAAATATCTAAATATCTTTGGGACATAACATGTGACAGAAGAGGAGAAGAAAATCTTCATTCAATGCCTGCGAAGACATTCCTCTGAGTCATACGACAGACATTTTTTCGCTCAAAAACGCTGACAAACTATCGAAACATTTATTCACATATATTAGCATTTTATTCGCTTTGACAGCAATGGGCTTACAATTACATCAATTTATGTGGCCTTTCATTTCATATCAAACGAAAAATATTTTACTCTTTTTTCTTTCGGAGAAAAACTTCAAATTCTAAAGCCATAGTTTGGCCATAAAAATAGTTTTTTAGTAAAGTATTGGCAAAAACCGATTGAAAAATTGTTTTTTATTCCGAACGCAGAACTAAACGTAAAGACTAAGTATTGAACCGATTGTTTGTCGATATAGAGTGCAGTCATCGCTGGTATAGCGAAAGGCGAAGAGAATTCGTATTCTTTAAAAAACTGATTCAATGCAAGCATTACATTGATTCCACATTTATTCGGAATGCGTGCTCTGCTCTGGAGAACACTCATTACGAACAACATTTGATCCCCTCTTTCATTCAGCTTTCGCGAGCGCTCTCCCACTCTCTCGCATCCTCACTCTCACTCATGCCTGTGCGCTCTCCCGGCCCTCTCGCGCCGAGTGAGAGAGCGAGTGCTCACTCTCTGCTCTGAGCGTCTGATCTAAAACGCATACATTATTGGCCCTCAGATTGTGGCAATCTCTCGGATCACGCAATTTATTCCCCAAATCACGGCATGAATTATACTTTTGATATTCTTTTGGCATAATTTCTTTCCTTTTACTACACGGTATAATTTTCGCAATGAAAGTGAATTTCTGCTTTTTTTGTTTTACTCCTTTTTTGCGCTCTTTATGCGCGTTATTCCACGTATTTTACGTATTGTTTCGCTATTTTACTTTCAAATATCTATTATATATTCCTAAGAGTGAGAGAAAATATTTCAAGAATTCTCCGAAGTTTTGCTCACTTTCTCCGCTCTCTTCTGTAAGTTTGCGAAACCTTTTTCATCTATTTTTATGCTTAGTATTAAATATTATGTATTCAAGAAAAAATAAATTAAATTTTTTCTAATATTTTCCATAAAATTTTAGAACTTTTTATAGTATTTTTCTCTTATATCAACATAATATATAAAGTATAATAATATGAAAGTAATTATTTCTTTTTCATTTTTCTTCTTAATTTTATATAAAAAATGTTTTCTAATACTTGTTTCTAACATAAGTTATATCCCGTTTTGTTTAATGACCTAATAGTGTATAAAAATCTACAAAAATTGTTAAAATATTTATAAATATTCATTAAATTAATTAACGTTGAGTAAGATTTTTATTTATGGTCATATATTTTTGCTTACATAATTCCGAAAAATTAGACTTTGCTAATTTTTTCCCCAAATTTATTATATGAATATTATACAAATTATTTTAATTATCTTTGAAATCATTCTATTCTTTCTTTTTATGTGAAATTTGTTTTAGAAATTAAAGCAAAATTTTTTTAACTCTATTTTTATGCTTTCTTTTTATTGTTTACATTAATTAGAGTTAATTGAGTTTTCAATTAATTCAAATGAAAAAATTAAGAGAAAAATTCAAATTAAGTTTTTTCTAATTTATAAAAACTTAATTAAATTTGTTCTTGATTAAAATGGAAAACAGCGATCAATACGTGAATTTGCTGCAAATCTAATATTTATTGAATTACACAATATTTATAATCTACACAAATATGCCATAAAACTTCTATGTATATTCTGATATATTAGGTTTGAATTTATTTTTATTGAAATATTAATTTTGATTACTATAAGCCTGTAATTAATATTAGTTTTTATGTTTAAACAGTATTTACTACTGAAATATATTATTAGATTGTTGACCATGTACCTTGTACAAATAAAATATATATCAATATAAAGACTATTTTAAAAATACAATTTATAAAATGAATTGACGCTAAAATACAAAAGTGATAAAAATGTAAATAATTTATGAATTTTAAAGAAAATAGAGAATTGTTAGACAAAATGCATTGGCGGAGAGACGTGTGCTTGGATACCTGTGCTCGAGAAATAGTGGGGAATAGCAGGGAATATAAGGGAATAACTGGTCAATTGAGTTCAATTCGTATGTTTTAGCAAATAGTATACACATCGGAGTCACGCAATATTGAGGCGTTGGGTAATTCGGCCAACATTTGGCTCCTGTAAATCAGACTTTCCTCTCGTACGCCGTGTGTGTGCTGTGAAGCCTCTCCACTCTCACACTCGCTTTCCTCTAATACTTATTTTATTTTACGTTTTTTTCCTTTCTATTCATTCGCCGCACTCTATGTGTTCTGAACACAAGTTCGCTATAACTTAGTCTACAATTCAATCCTATTATTGTGTGTCTGTTATGCCTCCTGTGCTCCTCAACACAGAACACAATTACGAATGAAATGCATTCAATATTTCGCATTTCGTGTATATATTGTATAAAATTTTTTCGCTATTTTAGGCGAAACTCGAATCCATTTGAGCTTTTGATTTATGCCTTTTTCGCTTCAAATAATTTCTGATCCGTTGCCCACAAAATAGACACACAATATGAGGCAAATAATTATTGGATATGTATTTACAACTAGTTTTGCGAATAACAAAAAAAAGCGCTATTTGTTTAGCCATTTATTGAAAATATTGATTTAGATGTCAATGACTTTTGCCGTTTTGAGTTCAAACAGTTATTAATAAAATAAAAACAGACTTTTTGTCGAATTTATTTTTGGGAAAATGAAATTAATTTGAATAAATTTGAATTTGATAAAAGTTAAGTATAAATGTTACTTTAATTATAAGTTTAATTTTCAAGTAAAGCAAAAAGCAGTGGAATTTAATTCGAAGAAATGCTGGTTTCGTGTTTGCGACTCATTTCGACAAATATTAAAATTCATGTCATTTAAGACGTATAATACAAAACTAAAACCAGAAAAAAGTGAATTATTAAAATTTATGTATTTATAAATACTTTGGGAATTAATACATAAAATAGGAAAATGTAAAGACATTCTTATCGCCCGAAATGAAACGGATGTTATGTTAAGAAAGAATTATATATTTATACCTAATTTTGTTTTTTCTGTTGAGAGGATATACCATAAAAATAAAGGGAATATAGAGAAGAGATGATGGCTTAGAGATAATGTTTATATGCGAATAGAGATAATACAAAACAATATTGCATTGTCTGACTAGTCGTTACGTTTTTTTTTTCACTCGCAGTAGAACTGAAACTAATGTCTTAACACAAAAGTGATCATTAAATTTGTTTCATCAAAGACTACTTTGGGGGGAATGCTGTGAATCTGCACAAAGTATACAGTATATATTAATTGGGAATGGCCAGGCACTAAACGGGTACATTTCTATTATTTTGAATTACATAAGAAAAATCTCATATTAACAACATTTAATATTAGCTTAAATAAATTAATAAATAAGTGTAAATAGAATTGCTTTGACTCCAATTACACAGATCATTTTTAAATTATGTAATTTAAGAAATTGAATCAAACATTTAATTTTTAATTGATTTAATAGTAGACATGTGTTACGGTAAATATATTTAAATTTATAGATGTATTAAAATATAACATGATAGTATTATTAAAATGGGGGGTTAAAGTTGAACCCCCGGTCTAATCCGATTTGATTATCTCAATTGGCGTCGAAGTAGTGATACTTTAGCGCTATTTATCAGTAAAGTTAGGAAAATGTTATGCTTTTGACTTCGAAAATGCGAATCAAAGAAAAAGTTTACATTAGTATTACGACTGTATTGGTCGACACAGTTAGCTGAAGCGCTGCCAGAGTTGCAGTACTACTCGGCTGTGAACTGGAGGAGTGATGTGATATCACTTTAATTCTTTTCGCTCGGTTTGCTTATGCACTCACTTTATTCGACTGATTCCAGTGCTGTTGTGCTGTGTGTGTGCTGTGCCTCTCATTCCGAAGCCGTACTGTTTTCGCAGACTTTCCTTTCGCTGACAAACTCTATGCCATCAGAAGTGAATGCGAAGTCACTTATCTCTGGCGAAGAGCAGACAAGCAATCGCTTCGAAATGTATACGAAATTCAGTCGCGACTAAAAAATATTACTGTATTTACGCGATTTCGAACCGCTTTCTCAAACTCTGTTGAGTAGAAGTTGAGCAGAAGTTGCAGTTAAGAGACGACACCGAAAGACAGATAAATTAGGGATCAGTTCTCTCTCTCTCTCGTTTGGAAATAACGATAATTTTTATTATTTTTATATTACTTTTTCGTTCTTTGCTTTCTCATGGATTCGGCTCTAAGTTTATACGCCGTTCAGCGATAGTGACTCGAAATGAGACTCCAATTGTATTTTATGTGTAATTCTGATTAAAGATAATGCGAGAGAAGAAAGATTAACTCAAAACAACGTCAAAAGCCCCGCAAAAACAAGAGGCGTAGCCCTTCCCGACCATCATATCCGGAACCGAATTTATTTCTATTTTATTTATACTCTTTTTTCGTCTCTTTATTCTCGTCTTTATCTTAAACTGATTTCTGAATTATTTAACTTTGATATTAAGTTTTACTTTTAGTGAATATAAATTTTAGATTTATTTTTCTTTCAGAGATAACATAAAGTTTTTAATTCCTGATTCGAGTGATTTGATTAAAACGTGGAATTAGTTGGGAAACACTTTTGGGAAATTGAAATAATTGTATTTTTAATTAGTATCTTCAAAAATTTAATATTAGCAAGCTGAATTAAATAGCAACCAAAAATGATTATTCACTCGTAATTAAAATTTTACAACATAATTTGAGCAAGTTACATAATTAAAAGGATCGATTTGGAAAGTGCGAAAACTAGTTATGCAAAAACACGAAATGTAAATTTACATTTTGATAATCGCAACTAAATTATTAAAACGATTTTTGTTTTTCAAATTCAATCGATATTTTAGCTGAAATGCCATTAATATTGCATTGAATGCAATGATTCAGGCATTGAGTGCGCAATGAATTGGCGACAACTGTAACACGAAATCCATGTTTTGGTTAAAACAATGATTTCAATACAACAACAAAACAAATGAGATCTCGAATCGAGGGCTAGGAGTCGGTGAGGCGTCGGGTATGCGGGGAATGGAGGCAATGGAGGGGATGGAGGGGTACGTCACCTGCGAATCAGTGGTGACCTCACCCTTATGTCGAGTGACAGTAACTGGTCGTTAGAGTGAGTGTCGGTGCGACAGAGTTCGGTGGTTTTTAGGCGAATGGCATTCAATTTGATCGCATACCTGTGCCAACCGCCCACTCCTCAAGTTTTCTAAATTGGATTTTCTGGTCTGACGAGTGTTGCCAATGCCGTCGCCGAACGCTTCCATTCGATGCCTTTTCAATGCCTTTGCGTTTCGTTGACACTAAGAATGTGTGTTATCTTCTCAAGCATTCAATTCGTCTAAAAAACGGATTTTCAGACAACACACGAATAAAGTGAAAGTTTTTGACAAAAACCCTATTCTTTTGGTTTGATTTCAATTGAATTTTTTTTATTATTATTTCGGAGAACCAGAACCAGAGCACCAGAACCGACACATTTATCTGCCGTTTGTGTTGTTGTGTTCGAAACCATCAAACGATTACAAGTTATGCATGAGTTGGCAGACAAATGCCATTTCTGGCCACTGTTCCACTGCTTTGGCGTTTTGGCGATAGTTTGGTATCATTTGGCCGGTTGGCGCGCACAGGGGTCTGAGCGGCTGCGGTCTTATTCGGTGTTATTCTATACCCTGTGTTCGGGGACTTATAAAAGTGAACGCATTTCTCATTTCTGAGCCATAAATTCGAGAGTCTATGCCATTCTCAGTCATTCTCAACCATTCCCTGCCATTCCTAACCATTCCATCCATTCCCCGGCCATTCCGGGCCTAAAAATATTAATGAGATTCGATAGCGGCTGTAAAGACAGACATTATTTATCGAAAACTTATATATTTGGGTCGACTTACGCCACAATCGAGTACTTATGCGATGGAATGGGAGGCCGAGGGAGAGACAGGAGAGACAGTTATATATCTCTCGAAAGAATATATAAGAATTGCCTTTTTTGCTGAAATCTGATTGAATTTATGGCTCGCGGGCGGACACGAGTGTAAAGAAGAAAATTTCATTCATTTGTAGCAATCGTTAAATGTTTGCATTATATGCACTCAATCCTCAATCCCTATCCGTATATATCTTCGCACTATCTCTCGAATCATAACTTTCGAACATTTCGAGCGCCAGAAGTACGAGTTGTGGCTCTCGTACTCATATTCCACGACTTTATTATTTGTTCCGATCCTCAGCTGGACTTTTATGCGATGCCTCCACTCGTCATAAGTGTGGAGTATGTAGTGGGGGCTCACATGTGGGGCCGTAACGGCTCGACGGCTAGCAATTGCCTAACTATTCAACT
>JAQIXC010000142.1:0-43821 GCA_034697605.1 Metabelba pulverosa
ATCTAAATCATATATTTTAAACATAATTAAAAAGATTTTTAAAAAATATCAATTTTTTGGTCACTTCCGACAGTCCCTTTATATTTGAAATATACTTTTTGGAGAATATACTTAATATCGAGACTCTAAACATATTGAGTGTACAGTTGACTGCATAATACACTTATGCATTGCTATAATACCATTTGAATGGATTTGTCGAGAAATGGGAAGTTCTGTAAGTATTCTAATTCGTCTCTCGACGTAAATCTGGTTTCTTCTCAGTCGAGGGCCGAGAGCCTAGAGCTGACCGACCGTTGAATTGCAGTGAATATAGTGATCGAGAGTATGGGCTTTGAGTGCAAACGTATCGATACTTTCGCTTCTCATCTCTCACTGCCGTCTCAGTCCTAAGGGACGCGAAATATAACGGCTTTTCGACTCTTCTCTCGTCTTCTCTCGTCTTCTCTCGTCAGCCATCAGTCCGTCGCTAATGCTTTACTGCTTTACCTAAATTTGGTTTCAGTAATACGTATTCATCCCAACCCTCCCAACCCTCCCAACCCTCCCGTGCCCTCAAACCTATCGTTTGCTAAGAACCAGTCGTCGCATATAATGCACAGATAGAGAAAGTCAAATTACAGCGACGTTTTTTGTTGCATTTGATCCTGCTCAATTCCTCAATTCCTCAATTCGGAGCTTTTCTCGTCTTTCACTTATTTATTCAGTCATTGATATCTAATTTTCTGTTCAATACTTCTCTATTGGATATCAATTGCATACAAAAAGTTAAGCCATTCTTACGCCGGAATGAGATTACCGTTAATACAGTGCATACGAATCGACGCGTTATTATGCACTGTATAGATACACATTTTGATGTTTACCTTTATATTTATATACTGTACAATTTACCTGTAGGTGTGGAAGCATATTTTAATTTATTGAAATTTAAACTGTTTTAAACAATTTAAATAAAGTAGATATTACATAATACTTTACTTTCTGTTTAACAAAATAATTTCTAAATAATCATGTTACTTATAATTTATAATTTTATATTTTTATATTTTAAAATTCATAAATTTTAGTAATATCTAACTAATAAGTGAAATTAGAATTTTTAAATTTACATTTTTACATAATACAAACATTTTAATGCATTGTAATTTTGATATAATATTTCAGTAATGCGTGTTAAATTTTAAAATAGATTTGTTTTAACTATTTATTCACATTATAATGTAATTATTATAATTATGTGTATGAAAAATTATTGTATGATAATTATACAGTGTAAATTTGTTTAGGTTGTAAATAAATATATGTTATTTATTTTACAAATACTTATTTAGAAATAATTTGCTCATATCAAAATATTTGTTACGCATTATAATAATTATTTAAACAAAATTTGTTTACAGAAGCTATAACGTTAATATTTAATTAACCAAATAAATAGCAACTATTATTTAAAACTCACCAAGAACGATTTTTAATGTTAATATTCAAGTACGCCGTATGTAATGTAATTGTGTAAAAATATTAATGCTAACCTTAAGCAAGCTTTGGTCTCAAATAACCTCGCTAATTTAAAATACCGAGTAACACCTGGTATCCTCATGTAGAATATAAACTTGCTAATTTTAAAATTTGATTCAATGGTAAACCAAAGAGAATGTTAGAAGATATGAAAATTCAGTTTTCGAATCCATTTATTAGAAAGTCTTCACATTTTAGTGAATAAAACAGAACTAAAAGCAAACGAAATAAGCGCTGAATATAAAGCGAAGAGAAAGTGAGTAATCAATGAAAAAATCGCTACAAAAATCCGCTTAACTTACAGTCTATCCTATTTGGAGAGAGAATGGGAGAGAGAGAGAGAGAGAGAGAGAGAGAGAGAGAGAGAGAGAGAGAGAGAGACCGTGTTTGAGATCCACATCTTATGCTTTTATACAGTATAGCGAATAACATACTGTGTGTTAGTTTGAAATAAATGAATTGTCAATTTGTCGTCGAATTGGAGTAACATTTTGACACTTAATCTCTTTGATCGCAACTAAGGTATCGATAGGTGTGTTGTCGTCGAGTGTCGAGACTTTTATTTATTATCGAAGTTTAGGCTTAGGTTTGGCTATTCCTCACAAATCCGATCGAAGGCATAGGTATTGAAAACTAATTCAATTATAAACTCCATAATTAAGTCTAATTTATTAAATTACACCTCTATTTGCCAGTTTCTCTATTCACAAATAGGATTTGGCTAAATTTTTATTATGTTTAAATTGTCAAATCGTATGAAAAACTATAATAGTACTACAGTATAACTGTACTGTTTAATAGAAACAAAATTTACTTAAACTAGAAGTTTTATGCTTAAAAATTTTTAACAATGTAAACGTCTATTTTAACCTAGATTATTTGATGCACAACTTTAAATACAAGTTGATAAATGTTTTTTCATTAAATTCACTGTACAAAGTACAATGATTATTTTATTAATTACGTTTTTAGAAATTGTTCAGCAATTAAGTAATGTCATCAAATCACAATGTTTTGTAAATATCAGATATTCAAAATTTATGCGTGTGTAAAATTTAATTTTTATAAAGCTACTGTACAAACTGTAATTTTATAAATGTGATAATTTTAGATATATTTATGTAACAAGATTTCAGATCTCGGACTACCAACTACTCAGGTTATATTACACTGTTTATATTTTGTAAATAATAGAATTTAAAAAGTGAATAATTATTCAAAATCTAATAAACTAGCAGTGTGAAACATAAAATCTTGATGTAGAGTAAATTCACTAACTTTTAGTTAAAACACCAAAACAAAAAGTATTTTAAATGTTAATAATCTTGATAATTTTGTATTAATTTTTAAATAATATAAAATTAAGTTTATATATTAATAGTACAGTATTTGTTGTATTTTAAAACTACATGCCAATTTTCTCTATTCAAGTTAAATTCAATGTATTTCTTATACATTGAAATCAAAATCAAACTAACCCAGTTCAGACTTAACTATTTTTGCGCACTAAACTATCTTGTTAAAAATTTTCACATTTTATAATAAGTTAATATAAACATAATTAAAGAGTAAATAGAATTGCGAATTAAGCATGGTCATATGGTCATTGATCGCAACGCATCGGCATATGTTTGAGATGCTGGTCGGCAGAGGGTGTGAAAGAGGCTTTGGAGGAGCGCTCCGGTAGCTGATCGAGAGAGTGGATGTGTCGGCGAATGGGAGAGGAGTTGCGAGTTTAGTGAAGCACTTGTATGCTATTGAATCAGTGCTTCAGTGCTGAGCTAACTCTCCAACCAGTGCTCGCATAAGCAGTCCGACAGTGCGTCGACGAGTGTTGGAGAGGTATGAGTGCGAGAGAGACGGTCTGTGAGACAAAGACTGCGTTTTTCTCACACATCCCATGATTTCGCTTTCGGTTCGCATCCAAACCACACAAACCATACAAACCATACAAACCATACGAAACGAAAAGTTTTTTTTCAGTGCAAAGAGTCTCGACTTTGAAACTGTGTTTTCGGCTATAGATCTGGTCGTCCGTCCGGTGCTTATTGACGACGACTTGTGTTTCGCAAACATTTAATTCAATTTAAACCGACTTTTCGTCCAAAATATTCTTCGCATCGAAACAATCGCCGATCGGTTGTCCCGAACGGCGCCGTCGGTAGTGACCGAAACTGTGACCACAAGTCGTGTGCGAAGAGTAGGCCCTCTTCGGCAGTAATGACGGAATTCCTGTTTCCGGGCGAACGCCTCCTGAATGAGGTGATGAACGAACACCCGGGAGAGCTGATGCGCACCGGCAGTCCGAACATCATCTGCTCGGCCCTACCGACGCACTGGCGCTCGAATAAGACCCTTCCGGTGGCCTTCAAAGTGGTGGCGTTGGGAGAGGTGACCGACGGGACGGTTGTGACCATCAAAGCGGGTAATGACGAGAACTGGTGCGGAGAACTCAGGAACGCCTCCGCCGTCATGAAGAACCAGGTGGCCAAGTTCAATGACCTCCGCTTCGTCGGCCGCTCCGGCAGAGGTACGTCCCACCCGACCCACACACCCGACCCGACATACCCGTCCGCTCGCACACCCATTCGGCACTTGTGCCGATTGTTCTCAGTTCAAACCAAACAACCTTGCTTGTTTTGCTATTCCCATAACAAATAGCCTTTCAATAGCAGACTTTTGAAACAACTTATCACTGTTCCTAATATTTATTGATAGTTCTAAATGTTCATGCTAGTTCGTGTCAGTAGCTAATTAATAATTAATTTTTCTTCACTTTTGAATTTTGTATTTATTTTCAAGTTTTACACAAATTGATTGCCGAGTTATACAATATACTGCATATTTGTATATAAGTTAGTATAAAATATGCATTGTATTGAACATATAAATTGCTAAACTAGTCAATTTTATTTTATTTTAAACTTTTAGTTAAATAATGAATTTATTTATAATATAGTAGCATGATAAAATTATAAATTTGCCAAAACTTTTCGCCAATACTGACCTCCCATTGCCTACAATTAGGTAAAAGCTTTTCGCTAACCATAACCGTCAGCACAAACCCACCTCAAGTGGGAACGTATGCCAAAGCCATTAAAGTGACGGTCGACGGACCCCGAGAGCCCAGGAGTAAGACAAGTATGCGAATACTACCTTGCCACTTTCTATCTCAACTGACTCGCGTGCAATGCAAACAAATCTTCAACAAGTATGTTTTTCCTCGCGAAAGTAGATATGATGACCCCGTGCTGGCCCTTCCCCGGCCCGCAGCAGCAGTTGCGAGCGTTCGCCACGGCTTTCGGTCATCACGCGGTCACTACAGCGCAGCGACCCTTTATGGACGCCCGCGGCTGCCCTCTCCCGCCCCTCCCGTGCGCCGCCGAGTGGCGGTTGGCCGCCAAGAGTCAGGCGGAACAGTGGGCACTGCACGCGGCGGCCGCCGTCGCCGCTGAGCTTCCGCGACGCTTCCCAACGCATCACTCGCAGGGTATGTGAAATATAAGCATTGCTACAGATATTCGAGTCTTAGTTAACAAGTTCTAAAAATTCTGCTCAAATGGCAAACAATTTTAGTTTTTATGTATTGTTTCGAAAATATTGTACTGTTTTTACGATTTGTTTCAAAACAAATGCAAATTTGATAAGTGATGTGTGAATACGAGTCTTCAGTTTTATACACTTCTCTCGTTTCGAAAGCAATGCATAAAATTGACGAAAAAATGTTTGATATTTTCAAACAATAATTTCAAGTATTATAGACTTAAAGCCAATTCAGAAGTTTAGTTGAGTTTCGTTGTCGAGAGACGAGACGTATTGGCAGACAAGCAGTGCTTCGATTGCTTCGTCTTAAGCGTCTTCTCGCGTATGCTTCGACTGTATGCTATGTATGCTATGTATAGCAGTGTTAGAGTCAGTGATAGTTTCGGAAAGAGTTCCAACACTCGAACACTCGAAGAGTCGAATCAATAATTTGCTTCAAAACAATCAAATCTAGCGTTTCGTTTGTGTTTCGTAAGCCATGATTGCAGTCAAGCTTATCATTATCGGTGGTAATAGTGGTGTTGGGGTAGTACCGAAAACTGCCATCAAATGCTCCGGTGCACAATGTGCACTATGATGCACTATTTTAAACCAGATTCGACTGCACAACGAGCGCCAACACAGAGCGCAAACAGAGAGAGGACTGAAAAATTGCCGATTTCTCGAACCCAACAATTGTTTCACTTTTTTCCAAACAATTCCTATCTCTCGCTCGCAGTCTATGTATTGATATATACTTTCCGTTCATATGATTCGGGTTTTCGTACTTCAGCTCTAATTCACTGTCAGTTCTCATGATATTTAATAGTAGAGAGAAATAAAAGTTTAAAAATTAAATAAAATGAATGGATGTCGACATCAATGGATGTGTTAGACAGTATAAAAAACTTCGGAATTACAGAACAGATCTGTATATATCTAACGCAAAGAGTGCACACAATTCGTGGCTTAATATCAGTGTTGATAGTAATGACGATAATAGAGATGACATTTCGGTTGTGTTCGGCGGCACTCAAAACGACTCGATTTTACAGTTGGAGAGACTGTGCAAAAAGTATATACTGTGTAAAAAAACTGCAAAACAGATGAAATATCATTAAGAGCTTAGCAGTGGATAACCGACCACTCCATACGACGAGTGCTCGAAATTATACACTCTATCGCTCGAAACCCATCGTTAGGTCGACTAAAACACAATTGGATTACGACTACTATTTTCTGCTATTGTTTTGCCGATTGATATCTATTATTAGTTTTGTTATTATCGCTGATGTAGTGCACAGTTTGGCGGCTATTATAGCGACGAATACATTGATTGCAAATATTGAATGAAATTATGTTTTTGTGTTTAGTTGTCTATAGTATAGCAAACATTAGTAAAGAATATATTTTTCAAATTTTATTATTACTCTAAACGAAGAAGTTTTTTGTTTAGAAATATTAGTAAATATAAGCATTTAGTTGATGGGGAGAGAGAGAGAGAGAGAGAGAGAGAGAGAGAGAGAGAGAGAGAGAGAGAGAGAGAGAGAGAGTCAGTGTAGCGTTTGATGTGTGCATTAAATCCTTATTCACACTCTTCTCTCTGCCGTCTAATAGATATAAAACATTTATATTAGAGTCGAGTCGAGAGTCGAACCGAATCTGAAAGAGAGAGACAATAGACGACAAAAAATGCGAAATAATATATACTTCTCGACAACACAACGTCGAGTCGACAACAATTTATATGTGTAGTCGACTTCGAGCTCCAGTTCGTCGACTATTTCGAGTGGATATCTACTCGAAATTCTAAAGTGAAATATACTGTTTAGTTGTCGATTGTACTGTACATTCACTCGAATTTAGTTTCGAAACTAAGAGAATAAATATATATATAAACCAAAAAAAAGAGCTAAAAGTCAGACGAAATGAACTCTAAATAAGATCTGAGATCTGAGAGCCAACCGAATGCCAACCGAATGCCAAATCCTAACTAATATTTAGGAGCGAAGGCCGAGTGCTCTCTAGGCCTGGCAGTGGTCGTAGGCCTTCCCTCGCAACGGGCGAATGCGAGCAATTGAAGCACTTCTTTGCGGATGACCGCTGCCATACATGCCTTCCATGCCTTCCATGCCTTCCATGCCTTCGAAGACTAATGTATGGCTCAGACGACAAATGGATTACTAAAACAGAGGAAAAAACTCGACTCTTATTCCTCTATTGAATGCTCTTTACAGTCGAACTACTATTTAGTGTATAGTCTATAAGTGCCGTCAGTGTCGGCGAATGTCATGCATTGCGTCCAACGATTACAACATATGAAGCGATTCGGCGAACGTTGTCTTCACTCGACTTCCGCCTCCCGTCTGCTTTGTTTTACCCCAACTATCGCTCACTTTGTTTATCAGTTTATTATCTTTTTTTTATATTTCACTGCTTTTTCTTTCTGCTCAATGTTCTTGTCTTACAATTCGCAGTTTTAACATTATACATTATACCTTGCACATTTTATTTGCACTTTATCATTATATACAGTATATTCCAACTATTAGCAAGCATATTTTAGAAATAAATTTCAAATTCAAATAGAGTTACTTAAGAGAGCAAACGGTGATTAAAAAATATTTCGCTAAAAATTTTAATTCCAAAACAGATTAGTCGCTAATCCTCTCATAATATTTGGTTTATTTTAAGCAAAAAATTTTTACATGAGATTAGATAACCCATAGAGTAATTAATTGGACTAATAATGCAAAGTATAAGTGCTTTTTGTGCGGAGTTAGAGTCGAGTGCACAGAGCAATTTTGATGCGGGCATGAAACGAGCATGGTGAAATGGTGAAAAAGCTTCGGTTTAGCTCTAACTTTAACTTTTACTTCAACTTCTAATGAGTTTCTATACAAAGACAACATTTTGACCATTAATTGCGGAAAAAGGCAGAGATATAGTCATAGAGTTGTCGGCCTTTTATGCGATATATACGTAGGCAGTGGTGCACTATATAAACTGTGTACTGTCTCTACTGCCTCTGCTGTATATATACTGTGTAGTGTGCAGTGAGTGAGTTGGCAGTGGAGAAGTCGTGCAGTTATACGGCGTAATGGCATCACCGCTACACCACTATTACCACAGAGTCACCAATTTTGGTATATCTACTAATGAACCAATGCTTGCAATGCTATAGCCTTTCGCTAATCTCGTTGACTCGACAGAGACAGAGACGAGAACCCAAATACGTCTTTATCTCTCTCTCACTCTCTCCTACTCTCACTGCCTCTCGCTTTCACTCTCTCCTACTCTCCTCTATTCGTTGCTATCGTTTCGACGTTTCGATTGCCTTTGCATTCATTCCTTCGTTTTCCTCATCTCTTCTCTCCATTCGAGTAAAGACGAGGAGATAGTCATCGAACGACGAGATGACCACTGCTTCCACTAATGCCGCGATATTCCACTGCATATACTGTGTACTCTACACTCAAGCATGCTATACATGCTATACATGCTATACATCGCTTTATTCGATGCACTTTTAGCCAAACATATTACTGAACCCACTATTAAATTGATATGTTTAGTCTATTCGCATAAATTGGATACTTTCCAAATCAATACAATTTTATATACATTTTCTACAATTCTCTCTAATTATTTAACCAAGGCTATTTGATAGCCTGGCCAATTTAATAGCCTGCATATTTGAGCAGAATTTTTAAACATATTAAAATTTATGGTTTATTACTGTAATTTGTATAAAGAGAATAATTATTTGAATTATTGATTAAAATCGAGAGTAGAGTAGAGATCGTAGTATTGAGTGATTTAGGCATTGATTTGTTCGTTCCGTTCCCTTCGACTGCAGACAACAGCCCATTCCACTTGAGTAGTGCCGGCGATTGGAACCCATACTACAGCTCGTATTTGGCATCTGCGACCTCCGCACTCACGGCCACATCTGGCTTCCCCTCCCCTCCCGTCTCCTACCCTATCGGCGACGCCTCGTTGGTCGCCGTATCGACCGGTAATAGCACTCACGGCGTCGACAACTGCACACCTCTGCACCACAACGGTATGTCTCACCTCTGCTCTACCTACACTCGTTTGTACATGCTACTCACTCACATGTATTAACACAATATTTGTATCGAATCGAAATATTAGCAAGTTTATTACAGTGACTATTAGTTATTTAGCTTATTATGTATTGAAATGTAATAGAATACAGTTTTTCCTATTGTTTATAAAAGAGCGATTAGTAGCATGCTACTTTGCTCCACATCTGTCATATTAACACATATATCGAATTGCATTTACGAAATACGATATTCATGCTAAAACAAGAGTTTAGTTTGAATTTGAATTGCAATTCGAGTTATGCAAACACGCGATGTGTTGTCAATCGAATTGCTGATTGAAATTGATATACAAAGTCGTGAATCACTAGAATATACAGTCTATTCCTTCTATGCGTGCAATGAAGCGAAACAATTCAATAATTGATCCGTACTTTCGGCTATACCTGTATACTGATTAGAATACGATAGCGATTCCGACAAATTATACACTGTTTAAATTGTTTGCTCGCAAATAGCAGACTATTTGTAGACGATTGTAGACGATAGTAGCTTGCTTAATTTTGAGACGAGAGAGAAATGCGAAATCTTGTTGATAGTTGGGCTCAAATGATCATAAAATGCAATACAATGTATAAATAACAATAAGAGAAATGCATATTAGTATTACAATTAACGTCTATAGACAATATACTGTATAATTTTGAGACAATATCTGAAAAATATGCAAATTTTGAACCGAAAATTGAAACAAATATAAGCAGATTTAAGCAGATTTAAGCAGATTTAAGCATGTTACATTGAGTGACACATTGAATAACATTGACACTAAGTTCAGTGACAATCAATACAATGAACTCTTCGCCCGAACAGAGCGCACACTTCCGGCGCCGGCCAACTACGGGCCGCAACTCAACCTGACGTCGAGTCCGAACGACAGTATGTCGTCGACGTCTACCAGTGCGGCGCCGACGGCCTTATCGCTGAAGACGACCGTCGAGTCGATGCGCTTCAGTCAGGAACTGGCGCTCTGTGACCGACTCAGTGAACTCCGTCAGGGCCTCGGGTGCGGACAGACGGTGACGGCCACGACCACCAACTCGTCCGCATTCGTAAGCGCGCCGACAGTGACGCCGAACAGTACGACAGTGGCGGCAGTGGCCGCGTCTCTACTGCCGCAGTCGGTCAGCCACTCATACACTGCGGCGGCACTGCTCTCATCGCACGCCTACTACGCGAACAGCACAACGGGTGCCGCGCCGTACCTGAACGGCCCGCCAGTGATGCCGCCGTCGCTACTCTACCCGCAACTCTACCCGAGCCAGTTGGGTGCCGGTGCGCCCGGCGTACAGCCGCCGTCGACCTCCTCCGCACCCATGCATCTGCTGTCGAGTGCAACGATGGAAGTGTCGCGCAATGAGGCGAACGCCGACAGCGCCGACGAGTGCTCGATATCGACGGATACGGAACAGAACAACGACAGCAACAGTGATAGTGACAGAGTTGGGGTCGGGAGGAGTCGTGCGAACAATGTTAGTAATAGCGGTGTTGTCGGCAATGGACACCGACATCACCGACACCACCAGCCGAGCAGCCGGTCATCAATATTCGAGCGGACGGTTCACTCTCACCACTCATCACACCATTCGTCGCACCAGTCGTCGCACCAGACGAACGGCATCGCCGCCAACGCCAGTGTGAGTGCGCCGACTGCTGCGTCAGCCACCAGTGCGAACACTAACAGCAACAGCAGCGCCGGCAGTACGACAACTGAAACCCTTTGGAGACCCTATTGATTACAATTGATTACAACCATTCCGTTCCGTTCCCTTCGTTCGACGACTCCTCTCAGCGCTTAATATATGATTTGTACAAAAGAAATAGTATTTGAATTGTAATTTAAATTATACTGTATATACATTAACTCAAACTTAACTAAATTCAAACTTGCTTATATAATATTCGATTGTAATTATCATAAATATATTATACAGACTATTAATAGAGAAATATTAGTGATAATACTCAACAGAATTGAGTTCTTATTATTAGTTTTAAATTTATTTCAATTAATTGAAAAATATTTGATTGAAATTTAAGTTTTAGTCGAAAATTCAATTTTTAAATTATAATCGTTTCAGAAAAGTCTTATATTTTTACCAAAAAACTGCTTAAATTAAAAACAAATAATTTGTTGCGAAATAAGAATATAAAAAACGATTAAAACGATTTGAATATTCGATACAATGTTTAAAATTTAATTAAAAACTTTATTCGGAATTAGATTTCGGAATATTAGCGCAAAAATCGATTTGAATGATAGCTAGACTTCGATGAGTACTTGTGTCTCGTCTTCGCGTCGTTTGCGACGGCGAGTGCAGTGGTGTTCGTGTGCAGCAAATGAGGGGTTGGGAGGAGAGTGTGTATCGAATGGAGCAAATGATGCGCTTATATTGAAAGCCACTTCAGCGCCGATATTGGGTTTTGGGTTTCGGGTGTTTGCGATGCCATCGGCCGCACAATCGGCGCAATTCGGGGTTTTCTCGTCGGCGAACCGAATACCGAATTGTGTGTCGAATGCAAACAACACTCGTATTCGCAAACAATATAATACGAGTAATACGAGTCTTATTATACAATATATAGCCGTAAAGAGCGGCCGAACTATATATTAGGCTTAAGATCAGACTATACTCTACTCGTCTGTACGGCACGAGTAGGCGAACAGAAACTACAGTCGGAATTGAATAGCAGTTTCTCCTCAAGTGCTGGAGAGAGAGGGAGAGAGAGGGAGAGCACCGAAGCCGAGGCACTACTTATTTATGACAAACACAAGCACTTTGTTTGCACTGAACTTAAACTCGAATTTTATTCACAAAATATTCTATTATTGAGTGCAGACGAGGGAAAAAATGTTTGCAAAAACCGAATAGAAATGGCGAAGAGAATGAGCATGCTACAAAATCGAAAGTTCAGATTTGCGCCTAAAATGCGCTTTTATTTACTTTTAGCCCTGAGTTTCGGGTTTTATATATATTTTGCAATTAAATAGAATTCGAAACTTATGCCGAAAACAGGCGAACACTGTGTTTGCGATTCAGTGGCGAAACAGTTGTTAGCATTCGGTTCGCAATCGACTGATTCGAGCGACGCGTCGATGGCTTTCGCATTCAAATTGCGGTTTATTTTTCGGTTTATATTTCGGTTTCGGTTTTAATGTTAATTTTAAACAAAATACAAATCGCGATGTTTTATGAGAACTAATTTATCAAAGGAGTGAATATATGGAATATAAAATTTATTTCGCATAAAATTAAAGCTCAACTTTCGGCTAAAATAGTTTGAAAAATATTTAGAGAATTCTTTAAAACTCGCATTTGAGTGGGTTTTGCAAATGTCTATTGTTTTCGATATTCAACGCAAACACTCATTAAATATCTAATTAATGACTGCAATAGTCGATAAACATTCAGTTCGACGTTAAGACGTTTGCAGTAATTAATTCAAATTAAATTGTTTTTCTGCTTAAAAATCTAATCATGTTTTGTGTGTTCGGTCTATACATGTGGACGTGTGTTTGCAGTGTATGTGTAGTAGCATGCTCATTCGCTCATTCGCGCAGTCGAGCAAACAGATTGATTTCGATTGTGTCGAATGCGGTCAGCGGTCGGCCATTGGCTGCCAATAACTCTTAGCTAACAATCCTATTCCGCGACTAATCTATTGTCTTCATTGAATCCGTGGCCATATCGGCCGTAGAGGAGCCGGTAAGCGCACCGACCAATCGGCGCAGTCGTCTCCAGCAGTTGCTAAATACAAATGAGTCGTAAGTGTGCAGAGTGTGCGGGTAAGTGCACTGTATAATTGTATAATAGTATAATTCAAAGTATAATTTATAATTTTATGTATTATTTTATGTATAGTCTTATTCTCGAAAAACAAATTTTGATTATAAAAAGATTACCCAAAACCAGAAGAAGAGAAAAAAATTTAATAAATTTCGCGAAAATTATCCCAAATTTGGAAAACATGTAATAAATGATCGAAAAAATGACTTAATTCTAATGTTTAGAAAAATTGGGGAAAATATTCGCAAATTTCGAATTCAAATAGAGAAGCATTAAAATGCCCGCAATTTTAAGGCCAAAAAAAGCAATTCTAATGCTTTCGAAGCGTTTTCTCATCAGTACTGATAAGTACTGTTAATCTGATGGTTAGAATCGGAATAAATTAGAAGTTTTGATATTTTGAGGTAAAATGTTTGGCAAATGTTTGGCATTCGAAACAACCAGAAAAACCTCAATCAGTATAACGTGAGAACACGGATCACACAATCGCTACCATTCGCTACACATTCGACCGATTACTGCCGTCATAGCCAGTATGTGCTCCGACGAGGGGTACGCAAGCTATCCCGATATTCGCTTAAATATTGCATTATTTAAATTATATCATGCTTTTTCTGCATATTTCTCAATATATAAACATGAGACAATTTAGCCATACCATACGTACCATAGCTTACTAATAACTTTCTGATTTATGCAGATTAATTTAAATGTCGAAAATATACTCATTTAGAAGATATTTTAACAGAGATTTATTTAAAAGTAAACATGCTTATGCAGAAACCTACTAAAATATTAATACTATTATACTTTAAACTATTTTATTATGTTTAATTTTTTCTAATATCTTATATGATTTTCTATGTCCAGTGGTTTCTATAGAACAAAGTATCAAAGTATTCGTACATTTATTATGAAGTAGAAGAGTAACATGTTATACAGTTTTCGCAACACCTCTGCCCAGACATGTGTTTTTGTTTTGATTTGTTTGCTTCAAAGAGGCAATAGTACAGTCTAGTGTAGTGTGCGTAGCGAAAGCAGCTTGCGCATTTCTGCACAGTGAACGCGTATATAACTCATCGCCGCATCGATTACTATAAGTTTGATTGGAATTAGTGCTCAAAAACCTCACATTTTATTAGCAAATCGTAGTTCTCGTGTGCAGTGAGAGAGCGGAGAGAAGAGTCTCGACTCGTATTGAGTGCTTTAGCGAAACGTTTCGGAATCCGAGACAACCCGAGAGTAGCCGAAAGATCACGTTTTCGTGGATTCGATCCAATTATAAACACTAATAATTTTTTTCGGCGAATAAATTACGCTTTGGTTCGACTCTTAATACATAATAACAATAATTATAATAGTTTTGTGTTTAAGAAAAAAAATCTACTTTTTTGCGCTAAAAGTTTGGTTTCGAGTGTAGATATAGTTTTTAAATACACAGAATATTTTTGTAGCTTTATATACAATATAAAGTTTAAATATATATTGAAACAATCGACTTTGTTTTACTTATAAAGTTACATGTTACTTTCTGTTCGCCGTTTCCCGAACACTGTTTCGCTGCTAATAAACAGCGAATTTTTATTGTCGTTTGAAATAAAATAAAATCAAAGTTTTGTTTGAAATTGCCTTTAGGTTCGCAATAGAGAGAGAACTCATAAAAAGAGAAATACAGCGAAAAAGTGCACAAAATATAAATACAATTCTGGGATAAGTTTTTGCGAAAAATTCCTCATTTTTTCCACACAATTGAGGAAAAATATTTTGGCTCTAAAACTGACTAATTGTTTGCCATTAAGAGACATAAAAAATCAATTTATTAATTATTGGCAGAAATATGAGATAAAAAGCACATAATATTGCAATGCTTTGCGAACCGTCCTATCGGTTGAGGCAATCGATTGAGTATTTAGTTTATGAAAAATCAGGTTTACGTCGAAAAAGAGCAGAAATTAATATATAATTAATTAAAAATGATAAAATTAAAAACACAAATTAAGCTAACTACTCGTCCAGCACACGCAGACACAGACACATGATACTTTTTGCCCTTCACTGCCAGTTTAATCAGTTTAAGCGTTGAATATGTTTGGCATAAAAGAGCAAACTTTGCGCTCATTTATGCCGTATTTGAGCCGCTCTTATGGTTTTGGTTTCAGAACTAATTTATGCAAATATTGCGCTTAAAGAGCCATTAAATGATCGATAATTATTATACTGTGTATCAGATATTATTTTATTCTTGTTTAAAAATTTCTGTCAGACTATTCATTATTTATAAACTATACACAAAAACAAGTGATTTATTAAACAGATATTCGCTTTATTCGGGAGAAAAGTCTCCAATTATTTAAATCAATCGAATATTTATGTTCTTCTAATCAATAAATATTAAAATATACAGTCTATTACACGCAGTCTTGATGCCAACTATCAGTATCCAGTTTATTAAGTAGAAAGAGCAAGAAAAAGCATGAACAAATTAATTTCCTAATAGAATAATGCAATTGAGAGACACACCTATTATTTATATTTATACTGTTCTGTAGTTTTGTTGGAAAGATATTTATTGAACAGTAGCTTAAGTTGGGCTGAAATTGCATCGAAATTGAAGCGAAACACAGGTTTTTAATAAATAAGTACATTGTATTCGCGGAGAAATTGTTGATTGCATTAACTTGTGTTGCATTTAATTGAATTCTTACCACTGCTGGCAGTCTCGCAGTCGGAGGAGTCGAGTGTTGGCACTATTATACAGACTATAAGCCCTCAAAATACGCCAAAAACAAAAAGTGGATTATTTTGACTAATAGACTGTAATACGACTCCACAGTACTATCATATTTAAGTGGCTATTGTTAATCATTATTCTTTGAGCAAAACAGAAAGCAGCATGGCTATATAATTTGTATCAATAATAATTGCAATTTTCGAGTATAAAATACGCCATTCATTACGACTTCGTTGTGTTGTAGTGTATATTAAACGCTCTAATACTCGAATGCTGTGTAATATCTGTATTTGTTAGGCAATAGTATTTGTAACATGTTTAAAATAGTGAATCGACTTTTTTGTTCAACTTTTCACTTCGACGCTAATGATAGCTCGGGATTGCATTGAGAGAGAGAGCTGAGAGAGAGTGTTGGGGAGAGAGCGAATTGTTTGGTGAGTTTTTGGGTGAATATGGTATCCCTCGAACCCTCTAATAACAGCGTAGACACGGCCTGTACTCCACTCTACGCATGGATTGGCAGCGAAATTAAACACAATATACGATATAATGCATACAATGTATGCGCGATCTGTAGAGAAGCGAATGGTTCGCAAACAGTGCTGCGAATCAAGAAAATCAAGAATTCTAATGAGACGAGTGTTCGCGGAGTTGTGCACCGATTACATAGCACTCTCGCTCTCTCTCCACTCCCGTCCCCTTCCTCTCCCATATCTGATCGCTAGGTCTGGGGCTGAGAGAGTGAGAGTCAAAAGGGAACAGAAGTATAAATTGTCGAATAGATTGCTATAATTTTAGAGCTCAACGAGTGTCTCATTTCTATGCCATATATCCGCAGATGTGATATCAAACCGCTCCGACTCTCTCTCTCTCTCTCTCTCTCTCTCTCTCTCTCTCTCTCTCTCTCTCTCTCTCTCTCCCAATGTAATAGAGATTATGAAAAGTTTACTCATTCTCTCACTTCTGGCTCTCAATAGAAAAAGTAGTCTTAATATGTCTGTTATAGTATTGATATGCGATACACCATATATTTTCAAACCATTATTCCTGAAAAAGTAGCATGCCACTGCCACTGCCACTGCCACTGCCACTCCGCACTCTCTCACTCTCACATACAATTCAATTTTATAGATATACATGTTAGTTTGCATTGTACTTCGGGCCAAATTGTATTAAAACTCCGTTTTTCTGAATTATTATCGTTTCAAATGATTTACTCGTATTATACGCGTAGAAGCCCTACCATCTGACACATACAACCTTTCGCCAGTTTTAGAATTATACTGTGTATTGTCGTCTATGCGTTCATTGTTTGCATGTACTGTAGTTCTAAATTTAAACTTATAAAGTTACAAAATATTGTAAAGTACCATAGTAAAATTACAAAAAATGGTTAATATTATAAATATTTAATTATGATATTTTCTAAACGTTTAATTAAATTTCGAGTAACAACTAGCATGGTACACAAACGAGTAATCATATACGTTTAGGTTATTTTGATATCAGGAATAGTCTATACACGAATTGTTTTATACAGTATATTAAGAAAGATATTCTCGCATTCAGTCATTCATACGTTCATTCATTCATTTGCTAAGCGATCGCTTCGAATGAATTAGAAATTAAATAAAATTTTTGTGAAAAGAGTCGAAAACTAATACGAGTTATGACTCTCAGGCAACAGATGCTAAGCTCTCCTCCAATACAATGCATATAAATATATTAATTCGAATTTCATTTAAATGATAAAACGTGTTGAAAAAGTTTCTATTCGTCGCACAAATATTTTATATTAAAAAACTTTTTATCCAATTAATTGCAAATATCGAGTTTAGTGAACTTACACTTTATGAGCAAGGTATTATTTGCGCGTTGTCTACAATACAGTACAGTCTAAAAATATATGCATGAACAATTGATGCTATGATAATCTTTAGTTATATACAATTTACTGAAACTTATTTTAACAAGCTAAAATATTTAGTTAGTAAACGCTGTGGTAGACAGCCTATAAAATTAGCAAGAACAATGCAACACAAGCATTGTTTATATGTGCTTTTGAGAAAACTTCACATCGCTATGTTGTGCCTTAGCATGTACAATTAATAGAGAAATGAAAAATTAGAAACAAAATTATCGTTTGAGTGGAGAAGAGTGGCAAACAGTTAATTAGAGACGAGTGCACACACGACGGGTGGTTAGGCGATAGTCGACCGCTCCCTTCGCTCCACAAATTCGCAAAAAAACTTTTTGAACGCATTTTTCGAATTTCTGTTCCAACACAACAAGAGAGTCGAAAAAGTTTTTGATTTTCATTTTTTCACTAAAAAAAAGACTAAAAAATTAGTAAAAAATTTTTGCAGCTTTTGGTTAATAATTATTTCCTATCGGAGCTGAAGCTCATCAATAAGACGCGCATAAAAACCTACCGAACCTACCGGTGCTCAAGTGCTCGGCTCTACCGACACACGCCTTATGTATTAGAAAAATGTGTATTTTTGGCAAAAGTTTTTAAAAAAGTTTTTTGTTTTTAATTGCCGGTTAAGAGCCCATCAATGCCTGTAATCTTTGGGTTTGCGTTAAATATATATTGATATCCAAACGTTTTAAACTTTACCATCAAAGTGCCATGCTAGTACCATGCTAGTTTGTGATGGTTTGCGCTTTTTTGCATTTAAAACTGCACACAAATTGCGGAGTTTTAGCGCAAAAATATCGGAGAATAGGGTGAAGAGTGAACTCATCTATCGTTTCGCGACTCAAACCATATTATTAGCTCTAAAAACACATTCTCCACAAAGAGCTCTCTCTCTCTCTCTCTCTCTCTCTCTCTCTCTCTCTCTCTCTCTCTCTCTCTCCCATCCGTTACGTCAATGAATGATATATTACTGGAAGTGGAGAACAACCGAACGAACGCTTTAATTATCAATGAGAGGCACAAACAGCTCGTCTTTGCTTTACTTTTAATAATAGTTACATATAATTAGTATTTTTATAATAAATTTTGCCGTGCTAACACTGCTCACTCTGCTCACTCACACTACACACATACACACAAAATATACAGGATACTCTACGTTCAGTCTCATTGTTTGGAAAGATAATTAAACTGTAGAAAACTAAGCTATTCTATTGAATTGATAAATACATATCATGTTTAAGGAGTGAAAAGCGCGCAAAAACTAACTGTATATTACAAAACACACACACATTCAGCAATCGATACCCACTTTCTGGTTGTGAAACACAAATCTATTATTACTTTTGCAAAACTGACACAAAAACAAAGGAAAGGGTTTTGCGATCTCTTATTCGCTTATTCGCAGCGAACAAAAACATACAGTGTATTGTGTTGTACAGTATATATCAATTTTAGTTTTGCGTATGTATATACGAGAGTTGAATTAGTCAAAACAAAACGTGCGATTCAGACTAAATAAAAGTTAGCATGCTTAAATTGCTTCAATTGCTTATATTTCCGTTTACTTTACTCTTATTATATGTTTGCAAAACAAATTGCATCGAAATTATAGTTTCGATCAAAACCTGACAAAACAAAAGCCAAAAATGGCTTTTATTTAATAAAATATACGATTTCTTTAATAACAATATCGAGATATTGTTGCATGCTAGAGCTCTAGTGCATATTCAAAATTCTGATCAAATAATTTCTTTATTAAAAATTTTTTTGCGAATATAAAAAATATTTGAAAATCGCGTCATTTAATAATCGTATAAATTGAGTACATTTCTGCTTTTTGCGAACCACCCGATTAGCATGCAAATTTCAATAAAGTCGGCTCATGTAGCAGAAACGAGTGCGAATTGTACGTCGGGTGCTCTATGCCGGTGCTCTATGCCGGTGCATCAATGCGTCAATACATCTGCTGCACAGTTCGCTCGCACTGTATGCCTGTCTGTCCTCTCAATTCTATATTGAATTTTCGGTACACTTGTGCTCTGTATGAGCGCCAGTATGTGTGCACTAGTATATGCATAATAGCAGTGGCGCTCGTTTTTCCTAATATGTTAGTTAAACGAATGTAATTACAAACTCTTGGCTCTCATTCACTCTCTCCTTAACCCTCTCCTCAACTCTCTCCTCAACCCTCTCCTCAACGCTCTCTTGAAATGAATTTTTATGAATCGAAACGTCGAATACGAATGAGATTTGAAGCAAAAGAATGAGATTTTCTTTTAATCGAAATTCACACTAAAACTCATTTTGTATCAAAACTTTTTGCGCAAAAAAAAACTTTATACTTTAATATTTGAGCAATCAAATTTTAGCTTGAATAAAATTAAAACCGAAAATCTATTGGTAATATTTATGCATACTATAATTTACTATGCTAGTTTGTATTAAACGCTTTATTTACAAATAAATTCGATTTATTTTTATAAAACTAGCTTGCTTAATTAATAAATCAACAATATTAGCGATTGCGGAATACAAGAGTGGAAATGAGAACATTAAACAATTTTCGATTCCGTAAATTCGAAATGTATTCGCATTTGTGTTTATTTTTTATTCGCAACCAAACCATTCAAACCATTCAAACAATTAATTCGCAAATATTTGCGGAATCGGTAATCAATTGCAATAAGTTTTACCATTAAATCGGTTAATGATGTATAGCTTTAATCGCAAATTATTCCAATTCAACAAAAATACACTGTATGTTTTTGTAACTAAACAAAAACTTTACCCGAATTACGCAATTATATCAGATTTTTGTTTATTTTAACCCAAATTGTGTTCATTTTAATTCAAAAATGTATTAATTAATTTTTTATACAATGTAATTGATTACTGTTTAAATTGTTTTTATTAATTTTATCTTAATTAAACTAATAACTTAATAATTAAAAATGGCAATCAGTGTTTAAATCTAATCTGTGTCATTTTCTTAATTAAGTTATGCGCAAATTTATAATTATTTTATAAATACACCACTTCTGGGCTTTATTTAGGAACTGATTAAATAATTGTATGAACGGGAGAATACATGTTAGCCTTAACTACTGTATAGATTAATAATCAATTGTTTTTAAAAATAAACATTTAAACAATTTAAATGCAAAATACACGAATGTACACAATATTTTATAATGCTATTTAAAAATAAAAAATATTTAAAAAGCAATATCCGTTTTAAAAATTTCACCATGAAACTTTAGAGCGAAAAAAGCAATTTCCGCTTTTAAATAGAATAAAATTGTTTATTGAAAATAAAGTAAAAAACTTTTTTGATTGGATTGGGGTTTGAACTTGCTACTTTCTCCCGAATTAAACGTTTCGAATCAAAACTTTAGATTTGAAAACAGAAATTACTTTTTGCCAAAACTCGAGATTTCGTATGATTTGCGTAAAAATAAATAAATTCTTTTAATTTCGTTAAAAGTAATAATTCGAATGCAATCGTAGAGTACGTATGGCTTCTGCAGCAGTAGTAGTGAGTAGTGAGTAGTGTCTGTATGTATGGCACAGATAGTGGCAAAGAGTGGCAGAAAAACAATATAATCTTAAATTCGGAGCAAATGATCGCAAATCTAGTGCTTAGAGATCGGGTGCTTCGAGTGCTTCGAGTGCTCACAGACTTCGTGCGCCTAATGTATGACTCAGTCATATCAGTGCATGAGTTATGTGATTGGGGTATGACTTACATAACATATGAATGATTATCGCAAGGGTTCTGATTAGGGGAGAGAGAGAGAGAGAGAGAGAGAGAGAGAGAGAGAGAGAGAGAGAGACCGGGAGAGGAGTGAAGAGAGGGTTAAATGCATTTTTACTTAACTTTTATTACTTTTCGCAGTTTTGCTATTCTTTTCAAAAGCATTAAAAATGTTTTAAATGCAGAAAAAATAATAAATTAGTTTTGAGTGAAAATTGTGAAAATGGTCTAAAACTTTTCGATTAGAGTTAAGTGATTTGAGCTATGGTTTTATGCAATGCAAACGCATAACCTCTGCAGCAAAACATAAAACACACAATCCTTTCGCTATCATAAATGATTGACGACTCTGTCATCGATTGCTTAATAGCTATTTGTCATTCACTACACACTCAGACACTCTCTACGAATCACTACTACTCTCTACACACTCTCACACACTCTCTCACACTCTCTCACACTCTCTGCTACTCACTCTCCACAACCCTCTCCTTCTCCCTAAGCTAACTGCCTTTCCCTCCCTCTCTCCCTAAGTCTACCCTTAATTCTACCCAGTTAGCTGTCCGGCTGTACGTGGGCTGTGGGCGCACGGCTACGACTGCTCACTCATTTGCATGGCTTGTATGCCAAACCGATTATACAACGCATCCAAACAAATACACTCAACACTCGCTACACATTTCACACTTTCACACACATTGTACAGATGTATACACGCTTTGCAAAGCACTCTCATTTCACCCATTCATTGCTCCCTAAATACTTGATTTATCTATGATAGTAGCTTTCTACTTTTTCTGCACTTTAAAAGTAGCTAGGCTAAAATAATATTTATTGAAATAAATTATATGTTTATTTAGTTTTATTGTATACGAAATACTGGAAAATATTGTATGCATAGAGAATGAGTTCATATAATGCTAACTTGAATTTTAAGCATGCTACAATTTCGCTGCTATTTCCAACCATAAGTTCAGTTGAGGCCAAAATAATTAGACTATTTTTTATCATGAAATTAGTCACTCAATGCGATCGGTAGCGCAAAGAACGCGAGAAAACGCATAACCGATGCGAACGTATTCACGCATTCATTGGCCAGAATTGAGGTATTATTTGATCGAAACGAGAGAATAAAAAATTTCGCGAAAAACCAATTTCGATGTCAATAACGTAATAAATTATTTTTTAATATTTCAGACTTAAAGCGCAAAAAATGAGCGAATTTTCCTAAAACATATCAAAATATTCATATCATTTATTCTAAATGTCAGATAAGAAAAAAAGTTTTCTCACACTCTCTGTCAGAATAGACCAGAAATTTATTCCCAATTTTCAAAATTCTCTGCACTTGAGGTACACAACAAACCAATCAAATCGTAGCCAAAGATCTGTGTATTTCGAGTCGAGTAATAAAGTTGTCTTTATTTGACAACAATAGGCAAAAAGTCTCAAATTTTTTATATTTATTTCATTTCAAAATTCAAATTTAATTTCATATAATTGATGAGAATTTCTATTTATTTTTTGCATTTTATTTCAAAAAATTAAGTTAAATAAAAAATTTAAATATATTTTTAAAAATATATAGATTTATATGAATATATTTATTTATACACATAATGTATATTCCTACACACTATATTTTAGTTACTGTGAATAAGTTATCGGGTAAACATTAAAACTATAGAATAACATGTATAAATTAAATGTAGAACATTAGACAAAACTTTTGCTATGAATATAATTTTGATTTGAAATGTTTGAAACGGAAAGCATTTGAAATAATGATTTTAGCCGAAGGGCTACTCAAAGCACATAATACATCGGTAATGTCGAGCGATATTATATCATACTATACTATACTATACAGTATAAGTATAATCTAAAACAGAACAGTATATTCAGTGCATTGAATGTCTGAGTGAACGTCGCTCTGCATTCGGCACTCATTCGCCGTATTCTTCGTTCCGAAACTGTTTTGCATTATTGAGTCGTTTTCTCGTCGTTTGTACTTTCGGTGCACCGAATGGTTTACGGGTTATGTCGTCTTCGAGTGCAGACACTAATAGCATCCCTGAGTGTGATATGACTTAATAAGCTATGGTTTCGAATCTGTGAATCCGATTAAAATCGCTTTTTTCGGTTTTAGGCTAAAAACACAAACAAATAATTTATTCCCAAATAAGTTATACTCTATTCGAGAGTTTAGGCAAAATATCCAAAAATATATAAATAAAACATAAATTTGTGAATAAAATGTGGAAATAAAAACATTTTCGTATATTATTTGTGAAATATAAACTGAGTATTCGCGACATATTTCGTGAGTGAGGGTGAAATTTAGTGATGCGGTGTAGAGTCTTGTGCGCAGTGCTCACCAATACCTCGAATTGACCGAAAACTAATTGTAGCATGGTGAAAAAACTGGTTTTACGCCAATTATTCCAAAGTGTGAGTTGAGACTATGATTTTTCAATTGCACAGTACAGTAGCTACTGGTGCTGTGCCGGTGCCGTTCCCCTTATCCGTTGGTTGGGACCTGTCTTTGTGTCATTCGCATCGCAAGTAGCATGCACAAATATAAGCACAAATATAAGAAAATGCATAGCATATAGCATACGGTAATATACTGTCGCGAAAAATCATATACAATATACTGTAATAGTTATGCGTTTTTATGATGGGCTCACGTCTAGTGTGGATATGTCATACGTGAGCGCATTGGCTGACCGCTCAAGCGATCGCTCGTTCGCTTACTTTCCATAAAACCGACTCTTCCTCTGAGGTTCGGCTGCACTGACGGCGACAGTGAACGCCATAAGTGAGCGAAAGACTGAATATAATTATAATTATTTCGATTCGCGAACCAGACGTACAGTGCGTTTGGCTATAAATTCTGATAAGACTTAAGACAGACATCACTCGACAGCGCTCTCACCGATGGATAGCGAAAGTTAACTATTCGTCTGATTTGTATTCACTTGAAATTTAGTGCACTTTCGCGAGAGATTAGCAATTTATTTGCGTATAAATCGGTGTAAACTATCATCGGATATGCAGTACATTATAAATATTTTTCGACGAGTTATTAAAGTAATTAAAAATATTTTCAAATTTATGAATGTTTTTTCAAGTTTGAAGTTGATTTTAACTCATTGTTTAAGCATATATTAGCATTCATATTTTAATTTTGTAGATAAAGAAACTAGGTAAAATATTTTTTAAGTTCATAAGAAATTTTATAATTATTTTGATATTTAGTATGATCATTGTAATTATTTAATTTTTATAAAGTACAAATTGCTATTTTAATTTTTGCACTTGATAAAACTCCAATTTATTTTAAACTATCAAAATTTTAGCAAATCATGATTAATAGAATAGTATTTTTTGTTCTACATTTATCAATAACATGTTAATTTTTTAGTTTTATACTAATTCTATTTATTTTTAAAATAAATTCCTTAATTCTTAACCAATTTAAGTTAATTATTGATTTATGGCAATAATTAATCATCGTTTGGTAAATTTAAAATGTAGTTTTATCAAACTAATTATGGTAATTTTTATATATTAAAATAAAATAATATATATAAAATAATAACTACTCTGTATTAATTTAATTATTTAATCTAAGAATATTATAAATAGATTTAATTAGATAGATAATATATAAAATTATTATTTAACAAATTTTTATATTTATTATTTAAAGAACAATTTCCAGCCAGAATAATTTTAATGTCAAATGTTTACATTAAATTAAATGATGAATAATAGAGTTAATATATTATAAATTAAAATTTACCAAATTATTTATGTTAGATTGGGGTTTAAAAAGTTTTAAGTAAAACATAGAATATTTATAAAATAGAGACATGTAGGAATTATGTAGATAAAAATTAAAAGCTAAATTAAAGAATTTTAGCAGGGTATTTAAATTAGAAAAATTTAAATCGCACAGACGAATAAATAATTCAAATATTCATTCAATACAAAATATACAATATAAAAGAGCATGATAAAAATTTGCCTTTACTGAACATTTAAAAAACAGCAATATATTATCAAAAAATTCACAGATTTGGTTGACATTTAAAATCTGATTTATGTTTATAGAGAGCAAAGGTATGCGAGAACTGACTACCAATGCTTATATTCTTAACACTGTATGTACTGTACAAATAAAAAGCTACATGTTAGAGTGAGGTAGTGTAGGGTAAGGTAAGCTACAGCTACTGATTGTTGTTGTGATAGGGAATGTGTCGGCAATTATTCGGCAACAAGTGATCCATTCGTTTCGTGTAGTATGTGAGCAGAAAATACGAATTGATAGAAAAAATCTCAATTTGAAAGCAGAGCTACTGGTGCTACCGGTGCTACCGGTGCCGCTGATTCGATGCGGCGCCTGACCCGCAACGACAAGCCAACAAACCAATTGTCTCATTGTTTGTTCGCTGCGAAAGCGTATTGCCTCTCATATGACCTTTCACTCGGTGTCACAATGAAGCATCATGCTACTGTTCAATTGATGCAACTGTGTGTATGTGTGCCCTAACTGTGCGCTGACTACTGGCGTCTGAAGCCATGAGCGCCTCAGAGCGACAAATGCGTCGCCCGTTTAGTCGCGAAGAAAAGTCACGCCTTATGTACGGCATATAATCGGGTGAATAGTTGTCGCGATTCCGGCGAACCATTGATTAATGATTATCAGTTTGTTTTGTTATGACCCGTCGTCTCTGCTCTCCCGGCCCTCTCTCGCCTCTACTCCTGGTGCTCGACCTCCAGAGCCTCCGAATCTCATATTTCATGAGACGGCAGATGCTCTGCACTCATACGAGACGTTTCACTCATATTATCCGAAACTTATTGAAAGAACGAAATTCTTCCGCATTTTATCGTATAATACATATTAAGGAAAATATTATTAATTCCACAAAAAGACATAAAACAGAAACGAATTAATAGCAAAAGAGAGAGACTTATAATGAAATTCGTTGTTTCGAAAGAATCTAATTCTCTATTTAATCGCTTCGTCTGTTAAGTCGTAATTGATTTCTGAATATTAAAAACCAGAACTTTCGCCGCAATTCTCGCACCTGAGCTGAGGAGGGAGAGAGAGAGAGAGAGAGAGAGAGAGAGAGAGAGAGAGAGAGAGAGAGAGCAGGAGGAGAGAGAGAGAGAGAGCAGGAGGAGAGAGAGGTAATAAAGGAAAGGCATTAATCGGAGTATTATTTGAGTTTCAATAAAATAATTGATTGAAAGCTATTTATTTGAGTAGCGATTGAGCGCTACGTTAGGCTCAGAGATGTGCGGAGATGTGCAGTCGGTATCGCCTGAGCCGTTCGATTGCAGTTCGCGAGCACTTCAGTCGGTGCCGACTCTTGTGCTGCTCGTGATTCGGCCTTTTGTTCGCGTTTTCGGCCTCTATTGAGCGCATAATAGATAATATACGAGAAATAAGTGCGTAATTCGTGATTGCATTCAATGCCTGCAATGCCTTCAATGCCTTCAATGCCTTCAACTGAACTGAAAATATGGCAATAATTGAATTGGAATTGAATGACAGACTCAGACACAGAGTTAGTCTTATTTACAATACGCGCCGAACGAGCGAATAGACAGTTAAACAGTATATTGATATGAAGGGCGAGAGGGGTTCGGGAGCTGTAAAAGAGTCGGCGTTTTCTCCAAAAGCAATATTTTATAGCAATTTATATATAGATATATTGTGTATAATAGGTACGCAAATTGAATGTACACTAAATTACATGAGTATTGAGACACCAAAGAGAGCAAAGAGAGAGCAAAGAGAGAGCAAAGAGAGTGATAGGGAGTGAGAAGACTCTGTTTCGACAATAAAAAAGTTTATATCTCTTCTCCATATGTCTGCTCTCGCGGTGTATCCAAACCAGAGGTTAGGGACTGTCAGTCGCTCTAAATGTTCTAATCGTTACACAAAATCTAAACTTTTTTAATCTCTCATCTCCTCTGCCCTCTCCCTCCCTCTCTCTCCCTCTCATTAAATATTTATTTATATGTTTTTAATGCAATTCGTTGTTTCAATCATTCATTCATTCATTAGTCACTAATTCTATTGTTTTTTCTCTCGTATAGTAATCGCAAATATATTTAAATATTTATTTTATTGTTATTTGCATTAAATCTATTGTTTAACATAAAAATGTTTTTCTAATACTATTTGTAACAAGATGTATTGCTAGTTCACACGCTAGGTTCGAATTAGATATTATTCCATCTTGTTTATTTATATGGTTTCTATTCTCTAAAAACATACTGGTTACATACTCAATTTATTTGTTAAAGAGATTTTGCCAAGCTTTCATATAAATAATAATTTTTGCAAATCTATCAGGGTATTCTATGAATTACAGAATATTAAAAATGCTGTAACACTGTATAAATTAGCAAAATAATTTTGTTTGTATCTAGATTATTTAATATTAACATAAAAAATTAAACAAATATTATTGCAATAAACCGATTGATTCTTTTAATTTTGCAATTCATCTGATTATTAAAATATTTATATAAAAAGAAAATCGAATTTAAATATTAAAATCAATTCTAAGAAAAAATCAAATTCTAAATAATTGACTGAAAAAAGTTAGAAAACAAATATATTTTGGATTAAATTTTACGAAAAAATATTAAACAAACAATGATTTGAAAAGAGAGCGGAGGAGAGACATAGAGAGAGAGAGAGAGAGAGAGAGAGAGAGAGAGAGAGAGAGAAGGGGAGAGAGAATGTGCGTTAAGAACTGGTAGTTTGCATTAAAAACGGGAATCTAATGCAGATTTAATACCAGTGCCGCACACATACACATCAGACAACATATTCATACTATGAGAATAGGGAATAGAGGGGAACGGGAGAGGAGAGGGAGAGATCAGCACACAATCAGAGCACATACACACAGCACTGGGAGTGCGGGCGCAGGCATTACTAGGTCTTGAGCAGAGCAGACGGTGTAACGAGCGCTACCGACTTGTGGCCACCGCTGCATACACTGTATGCGCCGATACAGACAACACTCGCTGTAAATACGCGACCGAATACTCGGCTTTCGGTTTCACCGAAACTCTCGCCGAAAACCAAACATTAATTTCCGAAACAATGTCTCGAATATCGAAACTTAACGAAAAATATTGACTCAAAAAAAACTTTTAAATAATATTTTCGCAAAAGTTATTGATTAAGAGAATCTGAAAATTGTTTTTCGAATTTCGTGTTTCTTTCGGTAATCGATTGGCGAAAGTATTTCGAAAGTTAGCCTAAAATTGATTGAAGTTTTGATTTTCGAGTAACTAAGGCTTAGGGGTTGAGTGGTGTGTGAGCTGTGTATACGCCAGCCATACAGCCATACCTACTCATAAAGAGCGGAGGAGAGGGATGCGAGAGAGTGTGTGTGCAGTATGTGCTTAGAGCACCGGCAGTGCATTGGATGGCATATACGGAGTGTGTGTTTGAGTGGAGATAACCCGTAAAACCATTATTATATTGACGAGAGATTGTGAGTATAGTTCGGCTCTTATTGCGAGTGAAGAGCGCACAGAATGGAGGGCCAGAAGACAGAAGAATATGATTGCCAGGGATTACGAGTAGCAGACCGTCTGCATCGAGTGATGCCTGCGCTCACTACTCGACTACTAGTGCCGCGCACTCACGGAGAGAGGGAATCGGGAGAAAGACATTTAAGCGCTTCGACCGCCGCTCGTATCTGCCATAAGCCGTCGCCGTCTCTATCGCTCATTCAGTTAGTCTCTGTGCGAGAGAGCAAGTGTGCCGGCGCTGGTGCTGGTGCTGGTGCTGGGGGGAGATGGCGAGGCGAGGGGAATAGCAGGCCAGGCGTGCACACACTACCCGAGCCGATGAGTCATTTTAGATTTGGCCCAAAACTAATGTTAATGTTTGGGTTTATTAATTCGAAAGCCGAGAGTTCTAATCGAGTGGAAAGAGTCGGAAGGAATGGCCGCCGATATCCATATCCACAACCATTCGCACAGTTAGTCCGACATTCGATATTCACTCACTCTTTGCTTATTTCACATTATTTCTATAGTTATTAACACTATTTATATTTAAAACTTATTTTTTTATATTATTCACATTTACTCATTACAATAGAATGCATATATTCAATGAAGTAGAATATTATAAAATTAAGCAAGGTTATACTTTATATTTAAAATAAATATTGTTTCGATACAAACTTCATTAACAAATAATTAGATTTAAAGTAGCAATCAGAAATTTTATTAAAATTTAATGTTTTAAACATATTGAAACATGTACAGATTTGCTTACATAAATATAATTTAAATTTATAAATTTAATCTTGCCAATCATAGATCTACTTTAAATTGAGTTTCTATTATAATTTATTTATGCTATGATTTAATATTAAAAGTGATATGTTGAAATAACGAAATTTTATTGGCAAACAAAACAATAAATTCTAATTTAATCAATACACACGGCATTGAACAGTACATTTCTACAAATCTATGTTCTAAACATGTACAGTACAATACATATGAATAAAAAATAACGTGTTATTCAAACTAAAGCTACTAAACAAACTAAAGACTAAAATATGATTCGAAACAAAAGAGGAGAGGAATGACAAAAAATTAATGCAAGCAATGGCTCGAATTGTTTGGTGTATTACCGGAGAGAAAGAGTGAGTGAGTGAGTGAACGTATGTTTTGCGCAAAAATTTTTGACACAATTTTCAAACAATCACTACATATGAAGTCGAATATGAGAAGCGAGAGAAGGGCTATATAGCCGACAGTTAGAGAGAGACGAGAATTGCATAAAAATAGAGGAATCGGAGTATATATGTAAGTATGCGATGCCTTACACAACACACACTACACAACACATTCTCTACTCTATTATGGAATAAGGGTATGGAGTGAGCGATGGGAGAGAGAGAGAGAGAGAGAGAGAGAGAGAGAGAGAGAGAGAGAGAGGGAGAGAGGCATTAGTATGGGTTTGGGTGAGTAGGGTATTAGAGTGTGTGTGTGTGTGTAGTGAGTGTCGTGTGTATAGAGTACTCGTCGTGGGATTTGAGGGACGCCTTTCATTTCCGAAGGATTTAATGCGGGTATAGACGACGAGCGCAGTCGTCTCACTCTCCTCTGCTCCCTCTGCTCCCTCTCCGCACTCACTGCCTGTGCATCACAAGGAGCGGTAAGCCACACCGCTATGTGGATGTGCTGTGCCGTGCCTGCTCTCTATCCTCTCCAGCTATATGTGCGGCACTGTGTGTGCGCTTCGCTCTACAATCAGAGATATATATTCGAGAGGATCACCAAAAATATTTTGCTCTAAACTATATATACAGTACAGCACATGCTATGCCTACCCGGCCTTAGCTCTGTGTGTAGAGCACAGCTATATTGTGGTAGTGCTGATGCACTACTGATATTCCCTTCTATTCTCTTCTCTCCCCTACTCCCTCCCCTACTCTCTCTCTCTCTCTCTCTCTCTCTCTCTCTCTCTCTCTCTCTCTCTCGTGTTTTAAAACCAAATTCTCTTCATATGAATACCGTTTTCTAAGCCGTTCTCTGAATACAAATCGAGACAAAGCTCTGAAAATATCTAAATATCTAATTAACAATAGATTTGGCCAAAAGTGGCTTCGAATTCATCACTCCTTATATCACTTTTTCATATCACTATTTCACTCTTTATTCTAAAAACTATAAATTTTTAAACAAAAACTTAAAACTTTTATTTTAATTATATATATATTAATGACACAATTCTCGCGAAAAGCTTTTCTCTCAACTTATAATTAGCAAAAGATACATGGTAAGATGGTAAGAAATATTGTGCAGTATTTCCTACGAAATGCAAACCTATATGCAGTGGATTCGAGTGAATATGTAATTTATTTTTGGAGTTATTTTTATGAGAGATAATGCGGAGAATATGTCGGCTCTTAGTCTGTGTAGAGAATGTGATAATACAATAAAGACTCCGAATAGGATTCGAAGCGAAAAAAGAGCGAAATTTTTTATCGCAACTAAAAGTTGAGTTCGAAAAAGCTCCTGTGCACTCTGACATGTGCTGTTACCGATAGGGACAGCGGTGGAGATCGCATCGATTTGTCGTCATTCCCCTCCTCGACGACTCGACCCACACTTTCGTCATATTTCCTATTCTTTCGAATAGAGATACTCTTCACTACGTTATGCAAATCAAACGACTCGAGTAATCAGTGTAACACTCTTTTTATAACTGTCTACTTCTGCCACATGTATTTTCTTAATCAAGCAGTACTTCTAATGAGCAATTCTGCATGGTAGAAATGATTTTTGAAAATAAATTTCAACTTGCTAGTGCTAGAGACCGAACATTTATCTCTAAGCGCCGGCATTACGACATCGATTGAATATTTCCAATCCGTCTGCATATACATGAGGAGAGAGGGATGGGAGAGGGATGAGAGAGAGAGAGAGAGAGAGAGAGAGAGAGAGAGAGAGAGAGAGAGAGAGAGAGAGAGCAGCTAAACCCCGACAGCATTATATAATAGAAGTTTGCGTTTTCATAGACAGCACACACACCACCACTAACTGAGTATATAATGTGAGCACAAAAAAAGAGTGAGCGCTGAGAGAGCGCTGGGAGAGCGAGAGAGCACTGGAGAGAGCCTTTCGGAGAGTAGTTTTGAGGCGAATTTGAGCTTAAAATTTGGTGCGAATGGAGAGACGAGAGGAGAGGAGAGGAGAGGGAAGTGGAGAGACAGAGAGACTGAGAGACAGAGAGACTGAGCGCCGAGTGTTGAGAGTTTGACAAAGAGTGGGGAAAATAGCGAACGAACTGTACATTCGGTCGAACACAGCATCAGATTTACTGGTATTAGTGTTCTTCTGATTCATATTTATTTTATTTCAGTCCTAAGTATAGAGTTTTTTATTTTATATTCCTTTCTATACTCTCTTTGCGTTTTCGGATTAGTTTCCACTCTTTTTGTCTCTTTATTTATATATATTTTCTTCGTTTTCATTACAATTTATATATTATTTTTTGAAATTATATTTTCTTTCGAAAAAAAAACTATAAATAAAAAGATAAATAATGTAGAGATTAGTGCATTGCTATAAATACGAAACTTACGTTTTTAAATATCAAAGTATCTCTCGTCTAAATTTGATCAAGTCTATTTCTCGCTAATTTCGAACAATTCGAAAAGATTTAGTCTGTTTTTAATGAATACGCATGAATAGCATGAATAAAAAGTAAAACAGAGAATAAAGAATATACTGTATAAAAGTAGAAAAACAAAAAAGAGTAAAATCAAACAATAATGACAAATAAGAGCAAGATCAAATAAAAAAATGGTAAAAAGCGCGTATAATAAGTTGCATTTTATTATTATCGTCGAAATATTCAAATCATTATACATGAGTGGGTTTTAAGAGGCAGAGAACGAAATTTATTCTCAAATTTATTCTTGCTAAAAACGGCAAAACATCGTAGCGATGCGTTCGGTTTCTCATATATTTGATTCGAGTTCTAGTATTACATAGTTTTATAATAAATTTATTTAAAGCTACAAATCTAGAGCACTGTTTGAAGTTATATATTTTAAATTTTGTATTTTGTACAGTACAATTTGCTGTAATCCCAATGCGAAACATGATGTTACTAAGCATACAATGCGTACGATATGGCGCACAATATACTACACAAACACACATTTTAACAATGCATGAGTGGCCGTAAGATAGCGAATATGTCTACAGTGTAGACAAGTATCAAGTTTTGACTCGAAGTTTCAAAACACAAGATGTATTTTGCAATAACCTCTCCGAACGCACTAAAATGTACATGCTACTGTACTGTATGTGTAAAGTCAGGAAAAACTAAATAAATAGATAGCATAACAAAGTTAAGAGGAGTTAAGGACTGACTGCATAACTGAGCCGTACCTGATGTGGACAACTGAGCGGAAATATTATTAAATATTCAGTCTATTCTCCTCTTCACTCCTCTACACATCTCAACATTTTCAGCTCAAATGCTCTCATATTCTCTGCTTTTTATTTAAACACAATTTTTATATCAAAACTAAAATTTTATTTATAATAAAAATCTATTTTTTATTCCACTTTTTAATTACTTTTGAAGTAAACTATTTTATACCATATTTTATAGCATGTAATAATTTTTAATAGTTTAGCAAAAGCTTAATAATTCATATTTATTCGGCGTTGGAAAAGAAAATGTCGAAATGTACAGTACTTTTAGGCATTTTGTTTACACTGAATAAACTAAATTATATAATGTTTTGGAGCGAAGGTCTCAAATGTTTGGCCGAAAAGCGATTTTCGAATTGAATGTCAAAAGCATTTAAAGTGAAATAAAAATTTGTTTTTCGCCAAACATTCGCTCTCTTTCTCTCTCGTCTCTCCTATTCTCTCGCATTCTCTCGCATTCTCTCGTCTGACAGAGCCCTTCCGGTGCCGTCACTACAATGCCTGTTCGGCACATATACGGTAAGCCGCAGTGGTCTTAATGCCAGAATAGGTGTATTGCCGCCAAATCACCGCTTCTCTCACGCGCTCTCCCATTGCTCTCTCATTGCACTCCCACTCCCTCTCCCACTCCCTCTCCCAATCTCTGGCAATCTCTGTCTCTATTCTAATGCCTTTTGAGTAGTGAATGCGTTTCATGTCTGGCCTCGTATTGGCATCATTTTTGGCGAACCAACGCATCACACATACAAACCCAAACCCTAACCCAAACCCATACCCATACCCAACGCCAATATACCCCCCAATGCCCTGTTGTGTGTGTTGAGGCACTGCCAGACAATACCAGTCTATTCAGACATTTCCAACATTTATACCATATCTCTCTCGGTCTCTCTCTCTCTCTCTCTCTCTCTCTCTCTCTCTCTCTCTCTCTCACTCCCTCTCTCTCTCTCTCCTCATTGACCAACAAAAAAATTGTACAAGTATACAGACTAATTTATTTTTACATGATTTTACTACATATATTAAACATATAATGATTCAAGCTTCTTGTTGTTTTTTCTTTTATTAATCAAAATATAATTAATATTTCTATATTTGTATTAATATTTGCAATTATTTTGATATTATATTTAGTATAAATTAGAACCAGCATGTTTTAAAGTGAATATCCAAATGTAAAGCGGGATTCGAGCGTATATTTTATCTGCAGAACGTATTTACGACTTTGACTGCTGGCTGTAAGCCATTAGCCGAATGCCCGGCCAACTGAACAGAGATCAGGAGTAGGCACTGGTAGCGCGAATAGCGTGCGTACAGTATGTGTGTGTATGTGCGGAGCGGAGTATTTCGGGGGTATTCTGCGTATAGAGGGGTAGGGGTAGGGGTGGGGGTTGGGGTCAAATGGTGATCCATTATATTTATTTTCGATGCTTTTGTTCGATTCAATCGCTCCTGTATTCCAATAAAAACTGGAGGGAATGGGAGGAATGGGAGGGCAGAGAGAATGGGAGAGAATAGGAGAACCGAATTCGAGAATAGAGCGAAAAATATATATTATATTGCATTGTATTAGTGATATATAAATATTATGCTCTTATGCTTCGCTTCTATGCCATCGTATGGCTGTGTTTGGGATTGTATGCCATTCGCTGTGTTCTGCCATTCAATAGAGAAAGAGAGAGCACTGGCAGAGCACAGGCAGAGCACAGGCAGAGCACATAGAGGAGGCATAAAGGCATATGAATTTTGTTCGCCAATACACACACATTCGGCACACAAACCCTTATATTATACACACATATTATGTTTTCCATAGAGTCTACGCTCTATTGTGATGAAACAATAGATCCTTTTTTATACACGCATTGAGCGAACGGCTGAATATCACGTTCTCTCGACTCCACTAACTATTATGGGTTTATTAGTTCCACTCTTTCCTACACTACTCCACCAGACATAGCGAATGGAACAGTACGGCCAACACAGCCCACGCTAACCGACTACATCACTACTTCTCTCTTCGCTGCTCTCTCTCTCTCTCTCTCTCTCTCTCTCTCTCTCTCTCTAAAAATTTTTAAATATAATTTTTGGTCACAAAGTGTTTGTAATTCATAAGTTGTTATTAAATTTTGATCTTGCTTAAACCGAGAAGTATCGCCGGCTAACAAGTAGCTTTTCAGTTTTGATCATTTGATCATGCTCATTCTCATCTCATTCTAGATTTATACGACTTTTATTTAGTTAAATTGAAAACAATTTTGTTTGTATTCGGAATAAAATCTCGTTTTTCTAAACCGTTTTTTATCGCAATTTTTAAATACTTCGGAGAATAGACGGAACGGCGAGTACTGACTGACTGTAGGAAAAGATTCATTGATTTCAATGATAAGTATTTAATGAGAAAATAGTCTTTTATTTTTTGATTCAATATTTTATTTGCTTTACTTCTCGACTCAACTGTCGTTAATGTCATTTATTTTAGAGATGTTTTTCATCGCTTTTAAAGACTCACCGAAAACCTCTCACAGAAAGCGAATGATTGATGAAATCATTATTTATTTCTGTTATCCAACAGAAGGCGGAATAACAACTGCTTTCGAGTCTTAAAAAACCATTTCATACGAAGAATAGGCGAAGAATAGGCAAAACACTCTTTTTGCCAAAAATTTGAATTTAAGACCATTTTCTGTGCCGTCAGAGATAGCGGGTATTCCTCTGAAGGCAAACACTGCCAACACTACCAACGCTGCGAACACTACGCGAATATCGCAGCGAAATAAAGCACAAGAAATATATACATTATATACAGTTATACAGTGTATACAGTGAAACAAATATATAAAGTTATATATGATTTGGACTCTGTTTTTCATACATTACGCCATTGAGATGTGCAAGAGATTTAAGCTTGCTAATAATAGATACATGTTAAGTTACACCGCGCACTACAACAGTTTTATTTAATGGGCAAAAAATTTATTTTGCAAAATTAATCATGTTTATGGGTATATAAAAATCGATATAAGACTAAATATAAACAAAACATTGAAATAATAAACTTTTTATAAGTTTTTAATTAAAGTATTTTATTTAACTCTTTTTCAATAGTAATTAAAATAAGCAAAAGTGGTGTTTGGATTGGAGTTGAAACAAAGGATCTGGTTGAAATTAACGACGCACTTGAGCATCTCGCACATGTACTATCAGTCTCGCGTTTTCTCAATCGTTTTTATTTCGTTAAATTGTTTAAAACTGGTAGTACTGACAGCACCGACAGCACCGACAGCACCGACAGCCGTGAAAATATATATATTGTGTTGACCCGAAACGACACATTGCACTCAATGACTCTCTCTCTCTCTCTCTCTCTCTCTCTCTCTCTCTCTCTCTCTCTCCCCTCCCTCCCTCCCTCTCCCTCTCTCTCAGTTGGATGTGTTTGTTGTGATAAATGTTTTAAAAGTGAATTTATATAAAAATACGATCAAAACGAAAGGAAAACTTTTTTTTCGTTTGGTTTTCGACTTATATTTCTCAATGTTTTCACTTCAATGACTTCAATGGCTTTTATTCGTTTTAGTCGATCGCAAGAATAGACGGCTTTTGTACAAAAAAATAATTTGTAATAAAAAACAATTTTTGCGCAAAATTAGTACTTATTTCGGTAAAACTCAAGTATAATATATTCTCTTTCTATATAAATAATGATATGTTTTGTTAGTCTAAAAGTATATCTAATAATTTGTATTATTATTATTTTAAACTATAATAATTCTAAATATATTTTGATTAGTTTATACGACAGTTAAAGGAACATGGTATTAAGTCGAGAATAAGTTTCTAGATTTGAGTAAATCCTAGAAACGTTTGATAACTATACAGTACATTAAATTTCCTGCTATTTAACCATGTAGCTTTAGATTAATATTCATTTCTATTTTGTTATATGATACTAAATTACACTAAATTAGTTAGTGTTACTTCCATTACACGATTAAATTTCATGTAAATATAAGCAAGGTAAATGTAAAATAGAGAAATATTTGTATATATTAATAATATTTCAACATGGCAATATTTGACTCATTTCTAGTATTGCACTGTAATCTCGTTACGTAACAAACTATTAACTTCTAAATAACTAAATTTGTCGAGAATAAATGAAGCTAGATAAAATAAAGTATATTTCCAAACGTCAACCAGAATTAGATTTATTTACCAAACAATTGATTTCCTTATAATTCACTTTCAAAACGAAAAAATAGTTTTCAAAAACGAAACATTAGTTTTGCTTCAAATGCATCGAACGAATCGAAAGCCAAACGAAAATTAAAGCGATTTTCGCGTAAAAGAGATCTCATTCTGCGATCGAAACTAATAATTATATTCTGTTTATAATATTTTGTCGTAAAAGTTGAGTTCAATTCTAAGAGTAAAAGGAAATAATGCGAAGAAATATATATTAAGATTTCGGATATGTTTTTCGCCCGAAATTATTGCCGAAATTACTGCCGAAACTCAACGATAAACATAAAAAATGTCAATAAAATGCAAATGAAAGTTAGCATGTAGCAATGATAACTCAGTTATTTCACCGATGGCATTGACATTTGCGAAATTGTCGGGTTATCATGCAACATTAAAATCAACTATTATAGACAATAATATTGGGTTTAAGTCATAATATAAAATAATATATTAATAAATAACCAAGCAAAGATTAAAATGCAAATAAGATAGTACATTGTAAAATAAGCAAGCATGTTTTCAAAAGAGTTAACAACTAGTTGGGTCAGTAATACCAGTGGTAACGCTAGTGTGAGTGTAAGTGCCTATTAAACTTAAAATCATTGCAAACCCTTTCCCTGATTGCTGGGCACAGGTATGTCATTGAGTGGTTCGAACGCAAGTGTGGGCTCGGGTTCGGGTGTCGACAGCGAACTCGTGAAAGAGCGGCACAAATGGGTCCATCAGTGGTAGCATATGGTTGGGCCTAAAATGCAATTACAATACAATAATAATAAGAGAAAACATAAGTATATGATTGAAATGAGTCGATCGTAGTATTAACGACACACTTATACGTTGTGTTAGTCTATCATTATATACGCGGCAGTCGTGGCAGTGAAGTGCAGATACAGTCTATGATATGATATGATATGATATGATATAAATTGTTGGACTGTTTTAGTGATCGTAAACTAGTAGTGACAGTGAATGCCATAACATATTGCAAAGGAGTATATCCGACGTATTTCATCATTTCGTGCATCGATGAGCCGCCGCTCCGGCAGATAAAAAACAACAGCAATACCAGCGCTCACTCAGAGCACCCGTAGTGCTCGTGTCTGCGCTGGAAGAGTAGACACTTGAATGATTAGACACCACTTTGTGTGACCCAAAACTTCAATTATCATTACACCCGACGATACCAATGCTAACGCACTAATGATCCGCTCTCTCTCACTCTCGAGCCCTTACACTACTACTGGCGCTCGCGACCAACTATGCCATAAACTTAATTAATTTAAGAATAAGCATGCACATTTATAGAGAAAAATAATTAATACTTAAACAATATTAAATTATTAATTGCTAAAAAGTTTTATATTATTTTGATTCAAACTATTGTATATATTTGCAAATATAGTTCACAATTTTAAACATGATAATTTAAGTTTAGTCAAAAATGTCGAAAATGCCGAATCGAACGGCTCGGGCAGGTCTCGAGCGGTGTGAGCACTGACGGGCCGACGCGGTGCGTGTCGTTGGAAAACATGCGGATTCAGCCATTAATTCGGTGTTTCGGTTGAGTAGACGAGTGAAGCGACTATTTTATGAATATAATTGTCTTTAAGTGTATTCCCGAACCATATGAACCGCTTTTGCGTTGATTTGCATTTCGACAACAGGTGTCATACGTGCCATACGGAGCCACTAATCGCTAATTGGTTTTAGACAACAGCGCAGCGAAAAAAATCGATGCCATTCACCTGTGCCTCCACTCGCTCTCCCGGCCCTCTCCTCACGCTCTCTCAGCGCCCGATTACGACATGCGCTCAGGTATGGGGCGAAGGCTCGATGACTCCGAGGGCTCATCTGTTGCACACATACACACATCACATACCACCGAATAATTAGCAGATATTTAATACGTTGGGTAAACGGGTACTCAAATTGACTGAATTTATTCGATTGAAAGGTTAGTTTTAAACCTAACTATTGTTTAGCAGAAGAATAGCTTTTTAATTGTTTAGAGCAGTTGTCGACTGTTTTAAGTTACACTGTATTAAAGTTAAATGAGTTTTCGGACTAAATCCGAATCGATTGCTATAATAGATAATACAATCGAATGGTTTGGTTGAGTCCAGACATTCTTGCGGTTCCACATCTCAGCAGATTATACAGTACACAAACCGAGGCTTTTAGATTGCACTGTTACAGTGCACACAGTAGCTTTTGCTTTCCAACATCCTATTTGTTTTATAATCACATAAACGGATTAATTATATTTAGTTCGCTTTTTTAGATAAATATTTTTCAATGATTTTGGAGTTTTTATATTTTGTTTGTACAAGGTAAATTAATGGGACAAAGCTAAGATTGGTGAGAGCATGCTTGGTTAATTAATAAATGTTTTATTTTATTTACAAAACATATTTATGCTAGTTGGATCAGTTTCCTATCTAGTTTTTATCTTGTTATTTGAGGTATTTTTAAATTAAACTTTGTTTTATATTTCAACTTATTTTAATTTTAAAAAATCTAAAACAATACTCTGATTTTAGACTGTTTAAATTTATTCTTAAAAATTAAAACAGTAGAAATAAAATCTTTTGGTGAATATTTAATATTAACAGACAGTTACAATTTACAATAATTACAATTTTTAAATGTATTCCATATATTGATAGTCAAAAATCAAATTGAATTTCACACTCTGTTTGTGGCATTAATATCTAGGGTTTGTAGGTTTGTAAAGTATTTTATCATGTACAATTACAATTATAAAGCTAATCGTTAAATTAGATATTGCTATATTTTTAAAAATATTTTTGTTAAGATATTACAATATTACGTAAAATACTAAAGATTATTTGGTTAATGATATTTGCTTCTGTGCAAATTTGTATTTAATGTTAATGTTATCTCAACATGTTTAATAACTAAATTTAACCTTTAAATTATTTAGGTTAAGTTCGGCGCTGAACAACATGTAAATTAGCACTGTTCAAATTGTGTTAAATGACTTAAAATATGCCCGAAAATACAACACGAATTATAGCAATGTATTAACAAAATATAATTATAACATTTAACTTTTCTAAACAGAAGCAATTAAATTTGTTAAAAACTCAATTTGCGGTATTTGTCGAATAAATTTAATTAGCATTGCTAAAAACCATCTTTATAAAATTATTTAAACTGTTTTTACATTAAACAATAACGATAATTTTTAATAATTTTTAAAAATATTACTGAAATATTATAAATATGATTAATGTAATTATATAAATGTAATTTTAAATGTACAAATATACATGTGCATTTAATTATGTAAAGTATTCAAATAAAAATAATTGTTAAATGCAATTACTATTAATATTTCTAAATTATTATTGCTATCAAATGTAATACAAGTGATCATTAATATTGCAAAAATTAAAACAATTGCATCTAATTTCAAGCATAGCAAAAATTAGCAAAAGGCAACTAGTTAATTTTGTTGTTGATTATGCAATTTACTGCAAAAAAACTAAATATAATTCGAAAACAAAGTAATATAGGTATTGACGAAAAGGCGTAAACTTTTCGCTAAATTCAAGTTCAGAACGCAATTGAATTTCGAAGAAAACACAAGAATTTGCGAATAAATGTTGAGATTTTTCCGCAACAAATGTCAAACAAATTCAGAGATCATTAGTTTAATGCGGAAAATGTGCGCCTCTTGTGTCGGAAACAACAAAAAGAGAGAAAAACGCATTAAAACACAAACACATAAAACAAATCAAAAAATCAAATTAAAAACAATAATTCGATGTTTAAGAAGTGATTGCAAACAAACAGAAAAAAAGATTACAAAGTATTTCGAAAATTGAATTATCGACGAGTGCCTCGGTTTGGGTTCAATAAGCTGTGCCGAAAACATTTAAGCAGTGTAAAACAATGCACTAGCGCTGCGCGAACGGGGTTATGACTCAATGATAATTATATAATTCGTTTTTGGCGTCGATTTAAATAATTCGCGATTCGAAAGACATGTGTCATTACCTTAACTTAATTATCGGACGAATATATTTATGATTATTTTCGCGAATTTATCATCCTACTTTGCCTACTTTGCTTACTTTGTACTGTTTGCGCAAATTTCGCTTCGAACGCAACGTTAGATTTGTTGCTTAAAATACTTAGTACTTAAAACTTTTCGCCAATGAATATGAATGCGAAGAGAAATACAGTTATTATTGTAAACGAAATATACTGTTTATAAGTAATAGATTTGTTTCGAAGATATACTCATTTTCCTAATGAATATTTATGCACTTAAATAGTTTTTTCCGAAATTTGTTTGACATTTATTTCAAAACAAATCGCTTCGATTTACTGCTAAATTTTGTACAGATATTCTTAATGATAATTCTACTTAACATTAAATAAATTATTTATTTCCAAAAATCTATCCAAACATTCGTACGATAGACGAACAGCTGCTCCGGATATATAAAAATTAGACAAAAATAGTTGTCAATTGAAATTTGATTTTCTATAAAAACTACAATGCTAATTTAGCATTTAATAATTGAGCATGTAATTAAGCAATAATAGCTATCCTAATAATACATTATAATAAAAACAGAAATACCTGGTTTTGCTTTAAATCTAACCAAGTTTAACATATTCGATATATTTGCAATCAATTTAAGTATTTTTGAATAGTATCTTGTTAATTTTTATTTCAATTTCTTCAATTTTATATGGTGGGCAAATATTTTTTAGATGTATAAATTTAAATTACAGATAAAAAATATCTGTTTAAAACAATAAACAACTTGGCATTGGAAGCAGAAAATCAAATAAATTATAATTTCATGTATTTTCTGCCAATATTTGCATTCAAAACAAAAGTGGAATTTATTTCTATTTTCGAAAAACGTTTTATGCATTTCACTCGTTTCGACGCAATGTTTAAATTTAGTTGTTTTGCCACTGAATTGCGTTTAGTGTTTAAGTGCCGAAAACATCATTCGCTGCAGCGGTATATGTGCCGACAATTTATGAGATATAATACACATTCTCTCCGTTTGCGCTAACTTTACACTTCTACATTCTACACTACAAACTACAAACTACACAGCAGCAATTTGGACAAAACTTTATTTTTATGACAATTAACACATTTCGAGACTGTATTTCGCGATTTTGTTTTGGAAAATATTCGACAACCAGTCGCTAATTATTATATGATATTCGGCGCTGCACTGGCAAAAGGCCCGGTGCCGACAGCCCGGCCTCTTCTGCGCTCTCGACAGCTAATAATTTTTTATCATGTTATTTATTTTCATAATTTCTTGAAAATACTTCAACAACTGTTCGATGTTTTATTGCATGCGTTTATGCAATTGGGATAAAAAGAAGTTGTTTTGCATTTTACAATTTTAAAAGCAACAGTTTAAAATTTATATTTATTCGTTTATGGTTTTTGCCAAGTTTAATTGTTTATAAAAAATATTATATTTTTAAATGCAATAAATACTAATACATTGTCTATTTTTTTTAATAAGCATAACAATATGATAATAAACACTACAAATATACTCTATAGTAAAGAGTCTATACAGTATAAATATTTTAGCATTTTAGCAAGTATTGTTTTCTTATTTTTAAACTACATATTTTTATGTTAAAAGCACTTTATATTTAATAATTCAGAATAGTGTAGTAATAAAGTAAACAAGGTTTATTAACTGATTTATTACAAAAACATTAAGCATCGAAAACATGTATAAATGTTATTAAAGATAGAAATGAATTGTTTTTAGAGAATATGAGTAACGCATTGAGTGAGAGAGCGAAGAGTGAGAGAAGTAATGGCAGAATATGAGTGATATTCTCGAAGTCATATCGAGATATGAAGCGCTAATTGTGTTGAGAGGCAAAGCGACGGGTCTTCGAGACTAACTACTAGTTCAGTGCCAATTCGCCACTTCGTTTGCCGCACATTAACACTGGCGTTCATTTGCACCGACAGGGCTGACAGGCCTACCGGCACCGGCGACGCTGGCACTCGAACACCATTTGTGTCATTGCATTGAACGAAGAGTTTATTTTTGTTCACTTTTTTCGCTCTTCGGAGCCGTTATTCTCATATATTTCGAAAAATATTTATTCGGAGACACGAGTGCCGAGCGTTCGGCGCTCTTAAGTGTTTGGGAGAGAGA